>VDFB02183473.1:0-14126 GCA_007258455.2 Sequoia sempervirens
CTAGATAACATAGATGAAGGTAATTGGATTTATGAAGAAAGTGTTTCAGCTCTTTAATCTATTTTCTATAACACTGGTTCTCATCATGTCTTTATATTTTGTGTTATATACACAATTAAGTCTCTTCTTCCTATATTATTTCCACTTAAAAGGTGAAGAGTAATCAAGAGTAGTTTGTGATGACTATTCCTTTGTTTGATCATTGTTGTTGAAGTCCTTGTTTTTCTATTTCTTTCATTTTCTATTGGAAGCATTTTTAATATTTTGTGTTTTGATTAACAATAAGAGTAAACAGGTCTCTAAGAGGTTGGCTTTTGGGAGTGCGATGATACAAACACACGGGTCCTCCAAGGTTCGCGTATGCATCGTTGATAAAGGTGTTGTTGGTGGGGCTCTTGAGGTTGGGGCCCAAGTTAATGTTGGGTCGGGTGAAAAACCGAGAAGACTGTCGAAGAGGTTTTCCAATTTGAAGAAAAAGGATTATGTAGTTACAGCCAAGGACCCCAAGGAGGCAAAGGGAGGTAAGGTTCTTGTAGATAAAATGGTGACTGTGGAGGATTCTTCAGTTCATGACATGCCTAAGGTGTCTCTAGTTAAGGAGGTTGGGGATCTGAATGTGGTGGAGGAGGAAAATAAAAATGTTAATCTTCCCTTGAAGATTGATCCTCTTTCGAAGTATTTTTCATACCTAGATGAGGATGATACTTCTATGTTTGGTTTGTTGGATATGGTGAGGGCTAGGGCAACGAGCACCTTCAATTTGGCCAAATGAACTTTGTAAGAGTTCAATAAAATTAATATCAAGATAAGAGGCTTAAAGGTGAATATGTAGAATGTTCAGAAGGCCTCTATGTCTGACATCCTCATTGATAGAATGGTGGAACTGGAAGGGTCATTTAATGAATTTAAGGAATTGTGTGAGGAAAGAATGCAGGCCCTTGAGGCAAAGGTTGTTGGTATAAATGGGGATATCAAAAAATTGTTGCAGGTAAGCCACACCTCGGTTAAGAATAGTGTAGAAGTGTTGGAAATTATTTTTAATAAAATTGGGCAGCTCAGAGAAGATCGGGTTTTCTTCTCAGAGATCATGGAGAAAGAGAAAATGGCTAAGGGTAAGGGTAAAAAAGTTGCAAAGGATGATGACAAGGTACTTGTTGGTAGAGGGTCGGTTGATTGGAAGAAAGCTTTTGATGCTAAGAAAAAGGAACTGTTGGATATGGTTGAAAAACATAAGAACCAGTAGATTGAGGTGGCCAAAACTCTGAGTGGCCTTAACTAGTTTCTTGTTTCTTTCTATTTCTATTGGGTGTTAGTCTCTTATAGGTTGTTCTATTGTTGTTTTGCGGGTGGGTGTTGTTGGTTGTTGATTGTCTTATTTTAGTTATTCGGCACCCGTGGTGGTTATTTTTCTTGGCTGCTAGGGTTGTTAAGTAGGGATTTTGATGGAGCCAAACATTTTGTTTCCTCGACAAAAGAGTTTCGGGTCCCTCAAAACCCATATTTTTCCCTATATTAATCAAAATAATAAGAGCTTATGGTTTTATAAGATTCCAAAGTACCCATTTTGTACTAGCTTTCCTACTCTGTAGTGAGTGATCTAGAAAATCATCAAAGCATTATAAATACAGTATTTAGAGTATCTTTAGTAGGATAAAATGTAAAAATAAAAATTGAGTAATCACAAGTGTGGTAAGGATGGAAAGAATCAAGTGGGGGACTTGTTTCTCAATACCACACTATTTCAGCTGCAATTTGAGTGATTTGAGTTTGGTGAAGAAGTCAAGGAAGCTATCGGATTTTATAGAATTCAAACCAACAATTTTATTATCAAACTAACAACCTCTCAAAGTATCTTGCTTCCCAAATAAGTTCTTTAGCTAGGTCCATATTTGATTTTGTGTAGTGAAAGAATTAATATGAAAAAGGAGATTAAGAGAAATGGACATACACAAAGTGTCATAGGATTCATCACACTTGTTATACCATTTTCTCTCATTTGTAGTATTTGTTGGTTCAAGTTTTGTACCTATGGTAACTTGGTATAATCCCAATTTCTTTAGATTTCTCTCCATTTATTTGTTCCACCCATAATAATTTTATGGGGTGAGTGGAGAATTTTGGGTTTGATCCATGATGTATACTTAAAATCATAGAAATTAGAAGGAGAAACAACAATACACCCCTCATAATTCAAGAAAATAATCCTCTCACTCCAATTTTTTTTTAAACTAAACCAAAATAGAAAACTTGACTTTTGATTGAAATAATAGGTGCTTGATAAAGTATTTATAAAAAGATTAACTAACTATTTAGATCTTAGAATCAACTTTTCAATGACTATTCAAAGAATATTTTTAGGTTGCAAAGGGCTACAATGGTCATCGTGGCATTGTTGAAGAGTAGTGATGGAAAGTAGCTGTTGTAAAGTGTGCTTAGGTGGAAACAAGAAAAATATTACCTTGGAATCAATAGTAGAAACCTTAGGAAAATGGAAAAAATAAAAAATGTCACTTATGTTTAAAAAATGCATAAACAAAAAACTTCTTGAAAACAAAAAAAGGTATTATAGGGTTTGAAAACACCACCAAAAATATGCCATAGAAATTGATAAATTTACATCCTATTGTACAAAACATGTACAATGAATGGCGATGCAATCATATGACCTACGATGTAGCATGGTCTATGGATTTGTACGATTGTACAAAGTTTTGTGTTTTAATTCTAAAACCCACCAAAAAATGCCTCAAATTATTTTGAGCTTTGATTTTAGTGTTTGGACATGCAATATTAGGGTTTTTATGCTTTATGAGTGCAATGGTGAGGTTATTTTGTCTCTAGGATGCACCATTTGAATGCTCAAGGCTGAATCTTTCAAAAAAAGGATAGAGAATTATAAATCTGAAGCTTTGTTACCATATTGGATTTGATGATTGAACTCTCATAACACTCCAAAGATCACTTTCAATCAAAACACCCTATAACACAAGAGAAAAATAACAATTTTTTTATGAAGTTTGATATTTCATTTGATACAAAAATGATCATTATTACAATATACAATGAAACCCTTGTAATAAAGATGAGGATACCACCCTAGATGAGAATAAAATAGATCATGACATGTGTCCTAATCCTATGAATTGAGATAAAAAAAACACATGGCCTAAGTAAAGTTAAGTATGTTAATGTAAATACGACCTAATAATAATTAATTAGGTGATTACCTTTTTCACTCTAAGATGGTCTTTTCCCTAGGAGCATTTATTCTTTTCTCATTCTCATACATGTCCCTCCCTCTTCTTGCAAGTGTGTACATAATATTTTTAGGATTCTATGTGTAGGCATGATTCATCTTGCTAAGAAAAATATTTTCCTTTCTTGGTGTGTTAAGTGAAAATGTGTTTTAAATCAAAGAGAAATCACAATGAAAACCCAACAAACACACAATCAAAACAACACTCAAGATTAGGTCCTAAGAACTCAAACCTACTCAAAATTTGATGAAATCCCAATATGTTGATCTAGATCGACATGGAGATTTCCTTTATGGGTGTGATGGATGGTGTGTTCACATGAAAAATCTCGCAGAGCATAACGGGTATCAATTTTCCTGGCATGGCATCATGGAGAGGAAAGGAAGGAGAGTTGACCCTCAAGAACTAAGATGGTGACAAGGTCACCATGTGGAGGCTTGAGGAAGATGGTACCCTTAGTAGCACCTAGGGAGATCTCCCTATAAAGATACTTCTTTTCACATCTCCAAATGATGAGATCATCAAAAGGACTCACCTCTTTGATGTACTTTGGAGAGGTGACCCATGTGGGGTTACTTCTCCAAAAATAGAAAGCCTTTAAGGCTGATTGGAAATGGTAGAGGGAAATAAATAGAAAGGATATTATCCCTTTCTTAATCAAGGGATTAAGAATGCTCAAGCGATTAAGGGAAGGATTAGGTGGGGGTTAGGGTTAATGAAGAAATGATTATGAGGCAAGTGGAAAAAGTTGGAGGATATGACACCCCTTAATCAAGGATTAAGTGTGTGCACATCATTAGTAGGGGGATTAGGGTTAGGATTAGGGATTAATGGGGGATAATGTGAGATGTGACAACAAGAGAGAAGAAATTGAAGAATCAAATATTTTATTTTATTTTTGTGGGGGGATAAAATGATTAAATAAAATAAATAAGAGTATTTATTTAATTTAAAGAAGAATGGGGATAAAAGGTAATGTTATCAATCAATTAATTAATTACCTTAGGAATTTAGAGGATTTAGGGAAATCGATGATATTAATTAAATAAATGTGATATTATTTAATTAATGCAAATAGGAGGGGATTTAGGCGAAATTCCAAGGTAACATTGACCAAACGCAAGTAAATTTTATGTGTCGAGACAAGCATGTTTCACCTCCCGATAGGGGAGATCACAATGCCACTGGAGGACATGTGGAGGATATTGCGGTTGCAGATCTGAAGTCCCAGGATGTTGACATCAAGCTCATAGATCGTGCTAGAGCTATTGTAGAGAAATTTTGAGAGGACATATTTTCCCACACGAGGAAGAGCATTAGATGTGGATGGATGCAAGGAGCTGGTGCATAAATTGGAACTTTACTTATGTGGCCTGATTAGCGGAATGCTCCTACCAAATAGGAGTGAGTGTTTCTTCAGCTTGAAGGTATGGAATGTCATGATTGGGATTGTGGAGCGGGCACGATGATATGCATGGAGGCCATGTGTACTAGCCCAATTATATAGAGATATGCACATCATATGCTACATGTGAGGGGTTAGTTTGTCCCATATCACCCTATTACAGGTGCAGGCCTAGGAGCACATTAGTGTGGCAGACTGATCGAGGAGAAGATGACAAGGGATTTGAATGAGCCTATGGTGTTTTGTTGGAGGCTAGGGTTGAGATATCAAGAGGTGCAGAGCATGGCACCTTGGAGGTGGCTGATGGATGAGTTGGATGATGGGGAGATCATTCGGAGACCGTAATAGGAGGATGGGGAGTTCTATAGGTATATGTTCACCTAGTGCTACATCATCAAGAGATATCCATTTTTTATTAAGGGATACAGGTTTGACAGGGTGACAAGCCAATTCGGCATGATGTAGGACATTCCAAAGGAAAAAGAGAGATTTTCTAGGGTGTTACAAGAGACAGAGCTGTGGGGATTGTAGATAGCCCATAGGACAACGACGACTTGGAGAGACTTAGAGGAGGTGATCTTGGATAGACAGGGAGGAGTGGATGACCCAGGTGCCACACCTAGATATACAAAGTGGTGGAGGGGCCATAGGCTGGAGCTGGTGATGCTCATGAGAGGAGTACCTATAGTGGAGAGGATGGATGCAATGGTGGGGGAGGCTTACATGGTGAGGCAGAGGAGAATCTTGCATTGGGAATAATGACAGGTAGGAGAGGACATAGTAGAGGAGGAGATCATAGAGGAGGAGCTCTCAAGTTCAGGTGGAGAGGGGGAGAGAGGAGATGGAGAGGGGGAGGAGGAGGGAGAGGCCCAACGAATGGAGGTAGATGGGGAGGAGGAGAGGTGATCCTTGAGTATTTCATTGCTAGAGGACGTGATGTCACCTTAATAGGAGGAGAGGGCAAAGGGAGACGAGGATTTGGAGGAGAGGCTAGTAGCAATGGAGAGTCGAGTGACACAACTGCATGGATTATTATAGTAGGTACAAGATCAATTGATGACTAGGATATCCTGAGAAAAATAGTCTATAGGTGCAGGTATACAAACTATAGCGGGACATTCAGACAGTTACTACAGAGATAGATAGCCTACAACTAGACCGAGTTGCCTTGGGGATATAGAGGATGCGCCTGCAAGCAAACATGAATAGATATAGACATGAGAGATATGCCATCAGGGCACAAGGGGGAGGAGCAACCATAGCAGAGATGTTGTAGTAGCTTGTATAGGCTAGCTATGATACATAGTATCATATAGAATTATACTACATTGCATTCCCAGAGGCCAAGAGGAGGCCAAAATTTTTAGAGGCAGTCAGCTCAGGATAGAGTGGGTCTCGATCACTACAGTTGTGATATGCTAGGAGTGGATCGATGGGGCCTTCGAGGGGAGACAAAGGAGGAGGACCCATAGGATTGGGGGGGTACCACCATCCCTGACGAAATCAGATGCCAAGAGAAATGGTTAGGAGAGAGGATGACACAAGTGGTAGTTTTGGTAAGATACATAGATTTTGATAGATGAGAGATGAGTCAACATGTACATGCGGCTATATTTATTCTTTTATCAGGACATGGATCTTGAGTTTATGGTATTAGATGATGTATTATATGATTATTTCATGATATTGATTGTATCATAGTCATTCATTTATTTGATGGTCATGTATATATAGACTTGTATTGTTATGGACATTGGATGGATGGATGGACCTGTACATGGATATTGTATTATTTTGATGACACATGATATATTTTGATTTTGATTTTGATATGGATGATTATGATTTTGTGGATTATGGATATGGACGTTTAGTATGTATATGTGTTTATGTGTTTATATGGATGATTGATTATGTTGATGATGTGTATTAATGTATGATGTACATGGATAATTATGTAGATGCGATGGATATGAGATTATGATATGATGCATGCTATTGATTATGTATATGTGATGAATATGAGATTATGATATGATGTATGATACTAATGATTTATTATACAGGATGCAACGATATGTGTTATGAAAATGTGATGGGAACTAGCATGTTTCATACAAGATGGATATGTTTTGTGATATGTAATAATGGCATGTGATATGTACTTATGTAGGTAATGTTGATGTAATAATTTATGATATGTATTCATGACATGTGATGTGAATGTATGAATTTTATTTTATATATGCAAATGGGTGAAAATGTAATAAATGAAAATGTAATGATGATATGTGATGACACTATCTAATAAATGGAAATGAGTAATCCAATGTATTTTGAATGCAACTAAAATGATAATGAAATAATGAAAAACTGTTTAAAATAATAAATTTTAATCTTAATGTAAATGAATTGAACAATTGATGAAAAGATGTGATTAAAATAAAAAATTCTAAACAACTTAATGTAACATTTAAAGATGCTTAGCATAATAAATTCTAAATCAACTTAATGTAATGAAATGATGAAAAGATGCTTATAATAACAAATTCTAAACAAAATTAATGCAATGAAATGATTAAAATATGAAATATACTGAGCCAATTTTTTTATTTTTTGAATGCGATTACAAACAACCATGCACCCGTTAGGGTTAGCAAATAACTAAACAAAGCAGAATTCAACTCTAACCAAGGATGTACACCAGGATCTCGAGATGGGCAAGGTGTTAGCATATGGTCAGAGGATCTCGATGCAATGCACAACTGAAATAACCCTAACCAAGAATGCGCCAGATGACGGCGTGCATATGGTCAGAGGATCCCTATCAATTACAATGCATAAAGTAACTCAACACCAAGTATGTGCTACCCAATCCAGAATGGAAATGAGGCGACCATATGGTGGAGATAATTAAACTATAATGCAACTCAAAGTAAATAGGCGGCAAGCCAGCCTCTTCCACTTATTCAGTGGGCAATACAAAGTATGAAATTAGCAAGAATAAGAAAGATGCTGACAGTACTACTGTTCAGCTTACAATAAGATGAAGAAAGCCTACAAGATCAAGAGTTAGAGCACTTTGGATTGCTGCAACAGCAAATGTATCTTCCACAAGGCCTTTAATAACTTCCTAACATCAACCCTTCACTAAAATGCAAACTTCTCGAATCTGATCTGACAGACCAGCATGTTATTTTGCAAAACCAGCAACATAGCACCCTACCTAAATGCTCATAACTCACTCAATTTTCACTCAAATCACATGAGACAAGATGCAAAGTGACCCTAAGGAGAATACGCCCAAGATAGAACCCAAAAACTGACTCAAAACCCCATTGATGTTTTCTACACAAATTCCAAGGCACCTACAGATGGTATGGCCCTCAAGGAGGGGCAATTCCTCAAGATAAAATTCAATTCTTCTTTAAAAAATCTGCAAATTGGTAAACAGGGGCGCCCTTGCCAAAGAGACACAAAATGACAATACCCAGAATGATTCTTTTTGTATTTTTTGGTTTATGAATAAAAACAACAATCTGATGCAACATTCAGCAACTCCAGAAATGATAGATTACTATGCAAATATAAGGATTACAATGAGGAAACAATAGCTATAAAGCAAACTCACTACAAAATCACTCAAAAGCAAGCAAACCTCTCCACTAGGTGCTATCTCACAAGCACGAAGTTGAGCCAAGCTAGGAGGCATTCATTCCTCGAAGCGGTCCAACACCATTTCGGCAGCATAACATTACTCAAGATATCAGATGATCCAAATGAAGACCCAAGACCTTCTTTTATAACTTGGTGAAGACTCTCCAGAAGCTTCTAGAAACCCTAACTTTTCAAATTTGAAACAATTCCTTTTCCCTCCAAGATGGCGTCCCTTTTCCTTAAGACAAATTTGACTTTAATTTAGAAATAACCTCCTCCATAAGATGGGCGTCCATTTTCAAGTATTAATTTTTGACCCATATAAAAATATGAAATATCTCCATGAGGCGCCACCCCTCAAAGTCCCCCTTTTAAGAACAACTTAAAGTTGTTTCACTAGGCTAAGGGGTCACAATATTAAATTATAACTTTAGAATATAACATTTTTAAATCAACTGGAAATATCTCACCAAAAAATGCTTCCCAAGGTCGAGATTGATCAAACCAACTGGACTGACTGAAGATGAGAGCCAACCGTGCCGAAGCCAACAGGACCACTGCCAGAAATAGAATTTACTAAAAATAGTAAATTCATGAAAGTGCTCAGAATGCCAAGAAAAACATATCACCGCGAAGCTCATGAAAAATCTAGAAGGAATCCACAGTTCAATCACCAATTCATGAGCAAAAGCATCCTCCAAACAAGAAACCCTAATTTCACCGAGAACACGGTCCCTGCACAGCCAACCGGTCACATTATGCTATCATGACAAAAAATAGGTAGATTATTAGGTGAAACCATAGTGTGCATCAACCAAAACCAAAACCAAACCTGATAGAACCATGGGGAAACACTTACAACATCCGCTAATCCAACAACTGAGAAAGCGAATGAAAGTACAAGCATGAAAGATAGGATGGGATGATAGATGGTAGGGATGCGGGATATTGAGAAAATTGATATAAGTGTTAAACTCAGGAGCACTTACCTTTATATCATAGGATACCATATGCAACTGTGGCAGGAACCAAGGTGACTTTGTATCTCATGCATAGGATTGACACAACAAACAAGAAAGGTTAGTCGAACATATCAAAAATTCCAAAGGGGATTTGATGGGGCCAATGTTGGAAAATCACAGACACATGAGGATTCTCTAGTGTAACACAAGATCTTGATGGATCTTGGTGGGTACAATTTTAGGCTAATAGGAGAAACATGATCAATACAAAATCAAAGATATGCCCCTATCACCAACAAAAGCACACCATGATATGATGGATTGTGGCGACCTTGAGTAGGTAGAGTAGGAAGCTCAAAAAGAAAGATTCAGAAGCATCCCAAAAAATAATAAAAGAACTCAAATATCCTTTTCCATGAGGACAATGGATGGATTGATATGAGGAATGATATATACTACAATGACCAAAGATGGAGAGGGTATATTCGAGGATTTCTATGACAAGGGATAATCAAGACATTTTGAAACCTCAAGGGCCTACTGATTTTTTTTATAAGAACCAGCTGGATGGGGAATCTTAGTGACACCAAGACACCAAGATGAGACCTAATAACCAATATATACAATGATGAACTTAGATGACAAGACAAGACCAAAATTATGTACACTATATACAACCAATGACAACCAACAAAAATCTAACTGATAAAAGGATGTCAAATATTAGGAATATGTTAGGACCCTGTGGATGCATTCCAAAATAAATGGATGAAGCTCAAGAATTGGGATAGTATATCCAATGTATTGAATGCTCAACCAAAATATATCATGAGATGGATGGTAGGATTGAGATGAGTGAAATGGATAAGTTATGGATATGGATATGGATAGGATAGTTAGGATGACAAGTGGACAAGTGAAAGTAGATGGAAAAAAGGGGATATGAGGTAGATAATGGTTAAGCCCTTGATGAATGGTTCTTTTTTCCAGGTTTTCACCAAAAACATTAGTCCAAGGCACCATCAAGGGTGATTTTCACCATAGGACCTCTTTTTCTCTTTAATATTTTTTTATTTTTATTTTTTTTCTATTTTTCTGATTTTGAAGAGGTGGGATAACTTACCTGACTTAAGAGTAGAACTGCTTGAGATGGATGATGTTAATGGGTTCATCCAAGCGTTCACCATCAGTTGTAGCTAACTAATAAGCTCCTGAACTATACTTTGCATTGATGACATAAGGACCCAACCAATTAGCCTCAAACTTTCCTTTCTTTTCTCGGTCTTGTTTAGTGCGTTGATTTTATTTAAGAAAAAGATCGCCAAGCTAAAATTGGTGAGGTCTAATCTTCTTATTATTTATTTATCTCAACCTATTCTGATAAGCTTGAATATGATTGTAGGCATTAAGGCGTTGCTCATCCAAAAGCACTAACTGACTCAAGCATGCAACCTGATAATCTTCATCATTGATAAGATTCTTTAGTGAGATGTGGAGCAAGGGGAATTTGACTTCTATCAACAAGATAGCTTCAACACCATAGACAAGTAAGTATGGGGTGGTGCCTGAAGGGGTACAAATGCTAGTGTAGTAGGTCCAAAGGGTGAGATTTAGATGGAGATGCAAATCACGAGTCCAAATTTCATTAACATCATTCTTAAGGATTTTGATTAAGGTTTTCTTAGTTGCCTCAGCTTGGTTGTTACCTTGAGGGTAATATGGAGCGGACCAACGATGTTGTATGTGGAATTTCTCACACAATTGTCGCACATGTTGGTTTTAAATGGTTTACCATTATTAGTAATGATGGCAAAGGGGATACCATATTGAAAGATGATATGATATAGATAAATTTAGAAATTTGGAGGTCGGTGATGAGGGTGAGTGGAATGGATTCCACCCATTTAGTGAAATATTTGATGAAGGTGTTTCGATTGGATGAAGGAGGGTGGATATTTTTGACTAAATTGAGGCCCCACTATGAAACACACTTCTTAACATGATCGTAGACATTATGTTCCATAATATGCCAATAATAACCAGTTTAGAGAAAATTATTTTCAAGGACCATTCCACTAGTGTGTGCCCCACAAATACCACTATGTACTTCGTTTCATTCCAATTTATCTTCCATATTGTTTAAACATCGTAGTAAAGAACCATCAAACCCTCTATGATATAAGGTGTCTCCAAGGATAGCGTAATAGGATGAGTGTTGGATGAAGGATCGATGTTGATTGCGAGTGAGGTTAGGTAGAAGGATTTGTCATGGAGGAAGGTGTAAATATTGTGATACCTGGGTCATTGGGGATCAATGATTTTACACATCATCTCAATTTTTGGAAGATCATATGAAGACATTAATAGTTGCTCAACTAGGAATTCACATTCATGGCGATCATGAGGCATGTCTAATAAGGACCCAATTGTATCTGTGACATTTGTTGCTTTATTCTGAGGGTGGGCACTTGTTCAAATTGGATGTAGCCAAAATAATTATTGAAATCATCAACCATGAATTTGTAAGAATCTTATCATCCTTGGTCTGGAATTCATTATTAACTTGTTTGATGATGAATTGGGAATCATTGTACATATGTAATCGACTAATATTCCATTGGACTCCTATCTTCAAACTAGTGATAAGAGCCTCATACTCTGTAATGTTGTCTGTGCATGGGAAATCCAATTTGAATGATTTAGGAATGAAGTCACTTTGAGGGGTGACAAAAAGGATGCCTACACTTGAACCATGATGAGTTAATGAACCATAAAAATATAACTTCCATGATGCCTGCTCATCAAAATATAACTAAAGTAGCATGTTCTAGTTGATCCACAATGACTTTACCTTTGATTTCCTTTTGATCAACATACTTGATATCAAACACACTAAGAAGCATGGCCCACTTAGCCATATGACTAGTCAAAGATGTTCATGATAGTAGATATTGGAGAGGATTAACTTTGGAAATGAGTTTGATTGAATGGTTGAGCATGTAATGTTTGAGTTTTTGAGAGCTAAAGACCACTACTAAACATACCTTTTTGATAGGTGTGTAATTGAGTTCATAGCCAACAAGTGTATGGCTAATGTAGTACACTACTCTTTCTTTCCCATTCTCATCATGTTGAGCAAGGAGTGCCCCCAGTGCCACTGAGGTGGCATAAATATATAACAAAAATAGTTTTCTTGATATAGGAGGCATGAGGATGGGTGGATTAACCAAATATTCTTTGATTTTTTAGAAGCATCATTGACATGCATCATCCCATTTGAATGTAGTATCTTTACGAAGCAAGTGGTTGAAGGGTTGGCACTTATCAATGAGCTAAGTGATGAACCACCAGATGGATTGTAGTTTACCTTGCAAGATCCTCAACTATTTAAGTGTCTTTGGATGAGGCATATCCGTAATTGCTTTGACCTTAGCTGGACCAACCTTAATACCTCACCTAGACACAATGAATCCCAAAAAATTACCCAAGGTGACACCAAAAACACACTTCTTTGGGTTGCACCTTAGTTGATATTGCTCCAATCGAATGAAGATGCACTCTAAAATAGGAGTATATTCTTCTCTAGTCTTTGATTTACCTATAAAATCATCCACATAGTCCTCCATGATAATGTGAATGAGATAATGAAAGATAACAGTCATAGCACATTGATAAGTGACACCTGCATTCTTCAAACCAAAGGGCATGCCCTGATAGTAGAAGGTTCCCCATGGAGTTGTAAAATATGTTTTATGTTGATCTTCCATTGCAATGTGGATTTTATTATAGCCTAAAAATTCATCCATTAGTGACAACATAGCATGATCAGTTGTTAAATATACAAGGATACTAATGTTGGGAAGCGACAAATCATCTTTTGGACAAGCTTTGTTGAGATATCTAAAGTTAGTGCAGATGAAAATGCTCCCAGTCAGCTTGGAAATAGGAATAATATTAGAGTTCTAGTCAAAGTAATCAATCAACCAAATAAAACCAACTTCCAATAACTTCTCAAGGTTACTTTGACCAACAATGCAACTTGAGGATGCATCTTGCGAAGTTTTTGTTTAATAGGCTTGGTATTAGGACAAACATCCAAGTGGTGGATTACTAATGTAAGATCAAGCCCAATATATCATAATAGGACCATACAAATTTGATTAAATCATTTTGAAGATTGCGAGAGAATGTTTGATATTCTTCTATGTATAAAGAATTCACCACATAGGTGATTCACGATTCAATTGCGATGCCAAAATTAATCTCTTTAGTCCCTTCAATTAAGATAGAGGACCTTTCTAATGGCTGGGTACTCATGAGAGGAAGATGAATATCCCATCCTCTAATGCCTCAAAGAGGTTTTCAGCAAAGGATACACCCTCTCTTTTTACTTTTGATTGATCTAGTAGTGCCTCAAGGAGGTTTTCACTAAGAGACCATGAATTGTTTTCTTGATTTTTACTTTTGTGATTGAGTTCATCCTCCCCAAAGTAGGCAAGTTGATCTAGTTCATAGATAAATCCTCATTGATGATCGTCTTGTAAACCCATGAATTCTATAAATGCCTCATCATTTGTAATCACATCAAGATGCAAGAAGCCAATGCTTGATCCCAAATAATAAGTTTTAGGGGTGATGGAGGAAGGTCACTGATGAAGATGGAAGTGGAGAAAAGGGAAGAGACATCCAAATCATTGTAAGAGATTTTAATGACCTCATCCATAATGTCTTCAAAAATAACATAATTTGAAGTGATATTGTTGGAAGTACTTGGTGATATTGAGGGTTTCTTTTGTTTAGTATCATACCCAGGTCCTTGGTGTTTAGCATTATCCAATAACTCAA
>VDFB02183474.1:0-39807 GCA_007258455.2 Sequoia sempervirens
TACTTACCTTATGTTTGATAACACACATAGATACGATGCATCAAGGTATAAAGAACCAAGATGGAATTGCACCTAGTGTGATGGACTTTGACTCGATAATCAGATAGGAGTACTCATGTTCACACCTGACATATAAAATCTTATTTAGAATGCAGTAAAGATATTCCAAACATCTCAGACCAAAACATAGAAAGGAAAGCCTTCTTATGTGGTAAAAAAGACACCTAAAACACCCTCCCTAGAAACCAAACAAAGCGGGCATGACCAAGGTTATAATACAAGAATATCCAACAAGCATAATAGACAAAAGATAATGATAGTTTCCCCATTCCTTTCTATCTAAATTGTTTTGTTTAGACATCATCAAGAGGTCATGGGAATGAGCGCAATAAGATAAATCAACAAGACAAAATCAAGTAAACAAACAAGCTAATGTTCTTCATATTGCTAGCCAAGACTAAACTATGGTGATGCCTAATGTTGATGTCCATTGTAGGAAGGATGCATCCTAGGACATGATGTTATCAGGTGATTTTTAGACTAATGGGATGATGGGCTATTGATACCAAGAATTGACCAACTTGTTTACCTACTGACCTGGACTTGAGACCTTGACATTTGGGTTTACACTTTTAAATTTGTTATACTTGTTTCCGATTGTTTTACCAAAGGTTGACGGTGATGATTGATTTATTATGGATGATTGATTATTGTGGGTGAAGTGAAATGAGATGGATGGATTTTTTCAAATATTTGGATGTTTTTGATGTTTTTGAAATGTTATGAGGTTGTTCTTTAGATTTTTGGGTTATTTAAATGTTTTTGTATTTTTGTGTCTTGGGGGTTGATCAAAGATTAGCCTTGCCTACATTTAAGCTCAAAGACGATGTATTTCAGATAACGAATTATTTCTCTATTTTGGGAATGTTGAATAACCTTGTCCTTTCAAACAATAAGCTTGGTGGCACCATTCCAAGTAAAATTTGTGGTGGATTCAAGAAAATAGATTTGGTTGACTCTGTGTATTTACAACATTATGGGGTGTTAGATCCTTCATGGAATGCTTTGGTTGGCAGTATTCCTGAGCAGATTGGAGATTACATTGCAATTGTTGAGTTATCTTTACAAGGAAACCTGCTTACTAGTCATGTTCCTAAACAACTTTTTCTTCTTGGAAATCTTACTTTACTGGATATGTCTTTCAATCTTCTTAGTGAACCCATTTTACCTGAGTTTGTAAGACTTCAAAACCTCCAAGGCCTCAGTTTGTCTAATAACCAATTCACTGGTAGTATTCCAATAAATTTGGGAAATATTTTAGGTCTTGTGAGTTGATGTTTATTTGCAATTGAAAGTGAAATGGGATGGATGTTTTTGGTATTTTGAAATGTTTTGCGGTTGTTTTGGGATTTTTGAGATGTTTTACAAATGTTTTGATTTTCAAATTTTCTAATGTTTGTGTGTTTTCTGAGATTTTGACCAAAGAACCTAACCTAAAGATCTATCCTAGGGGCCTCGTGGGTTGATTAAAGATTATCCTTGCCTACGTTATACACACAAAGACCACGTAGTTCGACTGACATAGACTCATTTTTTGATGAGATATGAACAAATGGTTTGCCAATTTATTTTAGCCGAGAATCCTAAAGGACTAACCCTAAGTGTCGACAAATTAGCAGCCTCTCCACAATAATACCCCATGTTTGATACTTTTGATACTATTTTGATACTTTTATATGTTAGTGTGATATTGTGTTGTGATGATGATTGACTCATCGATCTGGTGTGTGCGGATGTGTAGTTTAGTTGTTTGCTTCTTGTGACATTATTAGTATGATTTATGATACTTTGTGTGTTGATTTAATTATTGTTTATTCAAATAGATTTTCATTAATGCTTTATATGTCGATGTGATGATTCTTTGGTGATCATGTTATTTGGATTCAGTATTATTTTATAATGCAATGGTTTAATAATTCTAGTTTTGATGCAGTAGTTAAATATCATGTTATCTTATGATCAATTTGGTTAGAAATGTTAGTTCGTTATTGATATTGTAACTGTTAGAATAGAATAGGTGAGAGGATAGTGTAGCATCACTCGTTCACGAGTGCCCTGCTACACTGCAATTCCTTCTCATGATAGGATGTTTGATTATATATATATATATATACATACATGTGTGCTACTTAGCTTATTTGGATCTTGAGTTAGGGAATAGTCTTGATTCCACCTACTTTGATGGGGCGAGGCTGAGCATTAAACTAACCCAACGGGTGAAAATATTGAAAAAGGGAGTAGGTTTGGAAGTGTCCCCATCCCAAGTCCGGCGTCCTGTTGTATGTTATTGTGTCATGACTGGAGTTTTTGTCTTCGTTGATTGTGTAGTTTGAATGTTGAAGTATTCATTTTATTTATGGTTAGTGTTTAATTAATTAATCTTATTTGATAAGATAATTAATTAAAGTTGTTTTGTTGTTTTGATTTAATTGTGAGTTAGTAAATGGTTAAATTTAAATATATTGTAAATTAAAAAGTATGTAATTAATTAAAATTTAAGAAATTAAATTAAATTAATATTGATGAGGATAATTAAATATTATCTTTTTATTAATAATAAATTAGAAAAATCATGTGCAGATAATATCTTGATTTAAATAAATTATTTTAATTAAAATTATAGATAAGTTGTGCTTTTAAAAGTTGAGAAAAGGACCAATAAAGAAAAGAAGGATTTTTGAGAAAAGAAGCCGGAAGAGCTTTATTAATGTTATTTTGATTTATTATTTTTATGAGATTATTCCGCAGAATGAGAGGTTTTCTCTTTGTTTTGGATTTGGAAATAAAATAAAAAAATATAAAAAAGAAAGATAGTCTTGGTTTGAGGTGTTTTCTAGGTAAAATTATTGGATGAAAAGAAAAGATTCAAAGCGTTGAGAGAAGATCGAGAAAAGAATACGAGGCAAGGATTAGGAAGAGAGGGATTCTTCATTGAATGAAGGACTTCAGGTTTTATTCTGTTAATTTATTATTATTTTATTGTTCTGTAAATAAAATCTAGTTGTTGAGTTTGAAAATCCTTTCCTCTTTTTCTTTTCAAAATGACTCTGTGAATTGAAAACTTGTCTGTATTTAAGTCCTTGAATCCTTTGTAGAAAACTATAAGTAAAACCCTTTAAAATTTATTCAATAAAATTTGGTTGTGAAGATTTTTGTTTTGAAATAAAAATCATTGTTATTATGGTTTAAGTTATTTGCTTGATTTATTTTATATCTGGTATGAAGATCTGATTGTTTATATTATTTATTCTATAAGTTGAGTAAATATATATATATATATATATATATACGCCTACTTATATAAATATATGTATTGATACAAATTAAACAAAACAAAAATATATGTATATATACTCTATCTATTATTTATTTTTAAGAAAAAAATCTACACATTTGTCAGACTAGTGAATTTCTTGGAATGAAATATAATTGTGAAAATTTATGTGTCTGAATTTCGTACTTATACTACAGTACAAGATTAAAATATATCAAAATATAAATAAATAAAAATTATATAAATTAAAATATTGGTTAAATTTGTGAAATGATTTTATAAAATGAATTTGTTTAAACAAATTTGTGCTTCGAATTTTCATGTTTTTATTTTGAAAACGAAATTTAAATTAAATTAAATTGAATTGAATTAAAATTTAGTTAAAAAAAAAATACATATAAAATTTTATTGGTGAGTGGGCCCAGTATGATGGTACCATGAGCCATGAAATTTCTTGCCTGATCCACCAGGCTAGCGCCACAGCGATTACATTTCTTTGTCTGCTTGATCATGGGGAGTTAATGACCTCCCATTCTAGAATTATCTTGATACCACAAAAGGAATATAGCGTTGTTTTTAAAAGCAGATTTAAAATTTAAATTCTTTTTGTTTTATCGTTTGTTTTTATAATATGTTTTATATATATTAATATATATATTTTATAATGAGTAAATATATATATTATATATATTATTTTGTATATATATAGATTAATGTTTATAAATATATATTATATATATTATTTGTTAATTTTTATAATAAGATTTAAAAAGTAGGATTTTTGATAGATGTTTTTATTTATTTATTATATATATATGTGCGTGTGTGTATATGCATATATATATATACGATGAGTATGTATGTTGGAATTATAAACTTAATATGATAATTTTTACAAGTTATTATAATATAGTGAGATTGAGAAGATTATGAATAAGCTATGTGATTATAAATAAATTGAATAGTGCAACGTTATAGTATAGGTTTGTAAATTAGAAATAAATTGTGCTTTGAATTTTATTGAACTTTCTTGAGATGTTGATTTACAATTTTGGTGAAGTTTATTGAGTTGTTGGCATTGTTCTATGGTTTTCTCACTCTCGAGATTGTTTATTTTATTTTATTTTAGTTGATTTTCTTTGAATAGGGTTTAGGTCATGTGGAAAACCCTAGAGTTAACTTTTCCAATTATAGGAACCTAATTTGTGTTTAGGACTTCCAGAGGTGGGGACACTGTTGTTTATTTTGATCTTGTAATTTGATGTTGTTCTTATGTTCTAGTTTTGGTTAATGTGCATTTGGACTGTACCGTTTGTGAATGTTATACGTATGATTTTGGGCGAGAGGGTTGTGCCTCGCGGTTGATCCATTGTTGGTTCAGTTTTGCTTGTGATACAATCCTTTGGTAATTGGATATTTTGTGTTTGAGTGTTTAGAGAGAGTGGCTCTAGTAGGGGCCGGCGCACAAAGGGGCTATCAGGGTAACCCACGTAGAGTTAGATTAATCAGTGATAACTTAAGTAATAAACCACGGGTGGGGATTAAACACTAATAAGATAATTGTGAAGCCTCGTCCGCTTGTTAGTGCTATCACAGACTAAATGGGACTCAGAAGGACGTGGTTGGCAAGGTCATTGCCTTGTCTTCACGAAAGGCTAATGACTCCGCATGAGTAACCCTATGGAGCGGCGCCTTGAGATAGGCTATCAGGAGAACCATAGATGGAGGCGACACCTTAACTTGGTTGTCTGGAGAATCCATGTAGAGATGGAGGCGGCACCTTGTGATAGGTTGTCTGGGTAATCCATGTGAAACCATGCGATGACACTCTCCTCTAACATTCTGTTTGTGTTATTTTACTGAAGTCCTCTGGAAATGATTTATTGATTTGTCTCTGTTTCATTGTTGGAAGCAGTCTTTGATATTGTGTCTTGAGTTTCATTGATGTTGTGATTGTGACTTGTTATGTTCAGAAGTGGTTTGTTGTTGTGCCTTTTGGATTTGTCATTGTTGAGTTTCTTAGTGGTCTTTGATGTTAAGTTGTCTTTCTGGAGTTAGTCTTGTGTTTTGTTAGACGTGCTTGGTCAGGGATCCTTCCTTGTCTACTCCCAGCACGGGGGTGGTTGGGTGGAACGTGCTTCGCACCCCGTTGGGTTCCCTTTTTGGTTGCAGATGTATCTTTTATTGCAGGGTTTTGCAGACGCTGTTGATCCAGTGTTCTTTGTACCAGATGTATGTTATACTTCAGATGTAATGTATTCATTGATGTATTGTCTCCCACGTGTGTTGGGATGACCTTGTTGTAAATTGTATATGTGGTTATTGAGATGTATGTTCAGACAGTTGTATTTTACTATCATTTGGATGTAATGTTTATTCAGGCCATGTATTTATTCAGGAACAATTATTTGTAATAGTCGTGTTAAGTTGTGTTATATCTGTGGTAATATAAATGCTTCATATCTTTATAGTATTTTTTGTTGTCATATGTACATATGTTATGAATATGGTTATTGTTTAATGGATATTTAAATGATGAAATGGGAATTAATAGATTTACGTAATTGTTTAATTATTGTTATCTTATTATCGGTGTTATGGGTTAGTATAGTAATGTCACCTCATGTACCCCAATGGAATTAGTCGTGTAGCTTAATACATTGTTATATTGGAATACTTAAATACAATCTTATGTTCTTTTAAAAAAAAAAATTGTTCCGTTGTTATTAGTTCCTTTGGGGTTCGCACGGTGGGGCGTTACACTCCCAGTCTTTCGGTCGTTGCAAGGTTCTAGATTTTAGGGTGTTTGTGTGAATGGTGATCCTAGACCTACACAAACACAAACAAACAACACAATATTAGTCCTATATGCAAGTTAGAAACAACATTCCCCATGAAATTCATTTGACATATCAAGAACAAGAAATAACATAAAGAACACAAATAAAAGCTATCTAATCTTGCTCAAAATAAACAAACTCTCAATCTCATGGGGGAATTGGTGCTATTTTGATGTGGAAAATAGCCCTTTCCCAATTCCTTGAAAGCTTTGATGATCTTTGATGATCTTTGATGATCTTTAATGAAGATTGATGATCTTTGATGAAAATCTTCCATAACCTAGATATGAAAGATGAAATGTGGATGAAAATGGATGAAAGTGCCTATGATTGTGGATCCAAATGAGCATGGTGATCTTACATGGATTGTGAATCCTCAATACAATAGAGAAACTCTCTATTTATAACAAAGAAGGATAGAGGATTGAAGAATAGGATGAATGTGGGATAAAAGATGGACCAATGACATTGTGTCACTTGTCAAGATGCTAATGGAAAGAGATTGAGCACATTTTGATCAATGTGCCTTGTTGGATGTACAAATCCATTTAGGGGGGAGATTTCAAATTTGAGGAATATTCCATCTTTTGATGCCTTTTTAAATGAAAATATAGATTTAATAAATCAAATAAATTGATTTATTGTGCAAGTTACAAAATATAGAGGATTTGATGGATTAAGATTAGGATTAATTAGGATTTGATTAATTTAAATAGAATTTAGTTGATTTGACATTTTTATTTAGATTTTAGGATTTAAATAAATCAAAATGAGGGGAATAATGATTTTAGACTTAATTAAATAAAGTTTGATTTATTCAATTAAAGAGAATGGTGTTAGCTTTAAATCAAATAAAGATAAATTTATTTAATTTAAATGAGATGACTTTAGAGATTAATTAAATAAAATGAATTATTTAATTAAAAGAGGGACTATAGGATTAATTAAATAAAATGATTTATTTAATTAATAGGAGATGGTGACTTAATCAGATAAAATTAATTTACTTAATTAAGAGATGAAATGTGATGAATTTAATTAAATAAAGATTATTTAATTAAATGACTAGCAAAGGAGATGATACAGAACAAATTGGTGTTAATAAAATCAGGATTAGGTGTACAGGATCAATTTGTACATTTTCCATGTCTACATTTTGCCCCTCTTTGAAGCAATGTACCCGCTGCATTGGTTCAAAGAATAACCTTGCTAAGATCAAAATTCAAAAAAAAATTGTTTTTTTCATAAAACTTAACATGTATTAGCATGTTAGTCAGTTAAAGCACAACAAATTAAACATCTCTATGAAATACTCAATCAAGTTAAATATGCAACCAAGGAAACAATGAAACTAAAGAAAAGCATATGAAAACATGAAGCAAACTCTATCTCATAGTGGATTGGTGCTACTTTGATGTGGAAATTAGCCCTTTCCCAACCCTTGATAAGCTTTCAAAATGATGAGCAAGATGCAAGTGATGAAGACGAATGTGTGTATAGTGTAAATGCATAAAACTATGCATAGATTTCAAGTAGAGAAGGCCTCTATTTATAAGTTAGAGGTTTGAAGAATTGAAGAATAGGAAGAATGTGAGATTAAGAAAGGACCAATGAGATTGAGACATTTGTCTCAATGCCAATGAGTAAGGATTGATCACACTTTGTATGTGTTTGTAAGAGGCACCAAATGCATGTTTGAGAGACATGAAATGCGTGTGCTTTAATTGTTTTTGGGGGGAGAAATTGTTTGAATGAGAAAGTCAAATAAAGGGAGTCAAATAAAGAATATTCCCTATAATGTGCTTTTGAGAGGGAAAATGAGATAATTAGTTAATTAGAAAATTTGATTTTCATGTGCAAGTGGGTGGGTTAGTATTGGGTTGAGTTTGACCGAGGTTGAGTCAAAAGCTAGAGAATAATAATGATGACTAGGAGTTAATCAATCTAGAATTAATTAACTTGGAGGAATTTAGGGGATTTGACATTTGATTTAAATCATTTGATTTATTTAATCAAATAAGAGACTTTGGGTTTAATTAAACAAATTGATTTATTTAATTAATAGAGAGGACTTTGGGTATTAATTAAACAAATTGATTTATTTAATTAATAAGAGGACAAATTTATTTAATTAAATATGATTAGTGAATTAATATAATAAATTACTTTATTTGATTAATAGAGGAAATGCAATTAGTTGCATGATATTGATTAAGATTAAATGCATGTCTACACTTAGCAATGATTACTCAATGTAATTAAATCT
The DNA here is from genome assembly GCA_007258455.2 of Sequoia sempervirens. NCBI lineage: Eukaryota > Viridiplantae > Streptophyta > Pinopsida > Cupressales > Cupressaceae > Sequoia > Sequoia sempervirens. The sequence continues at coordinate 8,441 of VDFB02183474.1, forward strand.
TTCTATAGGATGCTATGCAATCAAATGGACCTATACAATATAGAGGTGACAAGAACCTCCCAAATACATTACTTATTCAAGAAATCAATGAACAAGCATTAAAGATATAAATAACTCCTCCGTTATTCAATGAGACAACATCTACCATAGGTGACAAATAGAGAAGAACAGGTATAGTCAATTTCTAATTCAATGAAACTAAAAATAGAGCCTACATTTCACAATGAGAAACTGAGCTTATCAATGCCTATGCATAAACCAAGAATGGTTAAGATTGAATTTTAAAGAGTAGACTTACTCTTCTGGCACTCAATTCTACTCTAGGCTATTGTTGCTGCTACCACCCCACTTTTCACTTCTATTCCATCAATTCTCCCATTGAACTTCTAGAACGCCCACCTCAAAATCTATCTTTTCCATGAACAAAATAATTTTTGAAAATAATAGTTTCTCTCCCACCATCTCTTTCTTCCACAACCACACAAAATGAATCAGACCTTTCCTTGTCACCATCCTTTGATCCTTTAACTAGTAGAATCTTCATGCCACAAAAGATTGCAATCTCCTTTCTCATTGCCAGACATCCCTCATCACCCAGTCGATGCCTTCTCTTATTTCATTTGATATGTCCACTATTCTCTCTATTAGCCTTCTTGTCTCACCAATATCTCTTTGATCTTGGACAGTTCAAAAAACAACCAAATTTGTGCAAGTTACTCAGCCCCCCTCTCCCTATTTCATTGTAACTTCTTTTTTTCTCAGGTCGATAACTTCCACACAAAGTAGTTATCCGTTGCTTTCCTTCATTTGATAGATGCAACTTCTCCCACTATGCAAGATTAACGAGCAATGAAGATTCCACATTTTGATCCCACATCTAATCCACCACTTGTCAAAGAACTACAAGAAAACAAGTACTAAAAAGTCAAAACCAAAACTCCACAATCGAGACTCAAATTACAAAAGTAAAAACAACTAAAAAATAAAACCAAAATTTTCATGATGCCCCTATATCACTCCCTATCTCTCTCTATCTTCTCCCTTTATCTCTCTCTATATCTCTATCTATTTGTCTCCCTCTTCCTCATTCTATATTCATCTCTACCTTTATCTATTTTTTGTCTCACTCTTCCTCTATCATTATATTTTCATCTCTAGCTCTATATTCCTCTCTCCCCCTCCATCTCTAGAAATGACTCCCTCTCTCTACACATCCATCTCTCTCTCTCTCTCTCTCTCTCTCTCTCTCTCTCTCTCTCTCTCTCTCTCTCTCTCTCTCTCTCTCTCTCTCTCTCTCTCTCTCTCTCTCTCTCTCTCTCTCTCTCTCTCTCTCCCCTCCCTCTTCATATACCTTCATTATCTTCTTGATTCAGAGTTTTTCTATTGAACTCATTTTTAGAGATATTTGTCGCATAAACAATATCATTTTTTGAATGGAAAACCAATTGAACTCATGTAATACACATATTTATGCAAAAAATAGGCTTTAATTTTCCCTAATTGACATTCCACACATCTTTGACATACCCATTATACACCAAGGTATGATTTCTAGTATAATTTTATATTGAGAATGATTCACACATTTAAAAAATGAAAAATCTATGTACCTATTTCCTCTTCCTCATATATGATACACTAGAAAAATCCTAAGCTCCTTTAGTATCACCTCTCTCACAAAAAGACTGCTAATATCTAGTAGTGGGAATTGAATGGATGTAAACTAAAGGAAGAAGCGTTCCAAAGCATACCTTTCTCAGCCTTTTGGCTAAGATCAAACTGTACTTGTTCTTGTTCCTATTTATCCCACATGTAGCAGTGGGAATTGAATGGATGTAAACTAAAGGAAGAAGTGTTCCAAAGCATACCTTTCTCAGCCTTTTGGCTAAGATCAAACTGTACTTGTTCTTATTAGTTTAATATCTAATACATGGTTTAATGAACCAAATGATATTAAATAAACTTCTCCAAGGTAAGACTTAAATGATAGCTTGCTACCAGAGCCTTCACATTTTGCTTATGTATTGCACTACAAAAGAAGCCTAGCACACCCCACATCCCCAATTCTAATCATAAATCAATCTACTAGCTGAGAGCTTAGAAGACTTTTAGATTAAGAGCACATCATTTTTCTAAAATTTAATAATTTTGTTAGAATGAGGATTTCATTAACTATTTTTTTTTTCAAGTGTTTTAAGAGAAATCAATCATGATATTCGTTCATGAAGGTCATGCATATAGTCATTGTTCTGTCATTTTTGATAATATAAAAAAAATTGTTTTGGAAACATATCTCGAATCCTTGTATATTTTTACAAATAATCAAACCATGATAGTTTTCCTAAGGAGAGGAATCACTTCAACTATATTTTCTCAAGATAATCTATCCTAAAATCTCATTCCAAGCCTTTGGACCATATCTCATATGAAGATCCTCCTACAATATCATTCTAAGCCTTCAGATAGATAATCTTAGCAACAAGAGGGCCTTGTCAATATTTTTTTATGTTTCTAATGCATCCACGCCTCATAGCCAATAGGCTTCCAATCCATATCTCATACCACCAATGGAAATTAATAGATGCCCAATATACCTTGACAAAGTAAGTTCCTTGTAATTTGATTACACATAGTGAGAATTTCTTTGGGAGCTCAAAGGGAGAACCAATTTAGTGGAATAGGTAGGGGAGAGATAATGAAGATGAAGGGAAGAGATAATCCCTTGCCTTAGACCTCTAAAAATCTTGAAAAAAATTGCAACTAAACTGTGAATGATGACTGAAACAAGGTCACGTTGTAAATTCTTAACTATTCACTTTGACCCCTATTGAAAATAAATTTATCTAGAACCTTATCCAAGAAGGATTAGTTAACTTTGTTGTAGGTTTGGAGATTTATTTATTTTAATAAGCATTCCACTCCTCTTGATACTAACCAAGGAGTGAACCAATTCATGAGAGATGATGATACCATCTAAGAAGAGTTTTCTGTTTACAAATCCTCCCTACTCTATGATGATATTATGAAGAATCTACTTCAAGTTGTTGGCGATCACTTTTGAGATTAAAAGGAAAAATGTTATAAATTTTAGTTAATCCTATAATGAGATTACTAATTTTTTTAATCTACGTAAATTTTAACAAAGTTTTGAACATATAAACAAAACATAGATATTGTGCAAGAATTTAAGAGAAGAAGAATATAATAATGAAAAAACCACAACACCAGTGGAACTAAATGTTCCCTGTGAATACCCTTATAAGGGAAAATACTAGTCTCTAAAAGTACCACACCTATATTAATCAACAAACTACAAAGGTTATAATACATTATGAATGTCTCCATAATTCAATGAGGTTTATACTCCAAATTTGGAGGAATTCTGCTAGTACAACTTTGGATACAATTGAACATGTTATCTTTATCCCAAACCATATATATAGGCCAAGGAGACCTGAGAATCAATAACTATTTTCCAAAAGCATGAACCAAACTCAACCCCAAGTGGTCCACATTTAATTCACCTTCCTCCAAAAGTAACTTTCCATAGAATGATAACTTCTATTTGATTGGTTTGACACTTATGACAAAGGGGTCTAAATGTAACTCTCCAACACTCCAACATAATTCCATTATTATACTCATGTATTTATTATACATGACTATAAATAGATAGCCAAATATGTTATTCATCAATTCCACTTCTATTCAATGATTGATTACAAATATCATAAGACCAATAAACACATCATAGAGAGTGTCAACTATGGTTCAATTTCAAGATTCCATCCAAGTGCAATACCCTTTGCCACGTGGAAATAATATTTTAATTTTTTTAAATATTAAATAATTGCAACTAGATCTAGGTTTTGCAAGGTGTGCAACAACACCTAGTCCCCTAGTCCTAACAATCTCCCACTTCTCAAGTGTATACAACAAGAATCATAAGGGGTACTCAACTTGGTGAATTAATGATAGGGGATGATCCCCATAACCATCCTATACCATTTAAAATTATTTACATGCTCATAAGCTTCATTAAAACATCTAAAACATTCACCATTGTATCCACCTTGATCATGACCCTCTTATCTATACTGAAACAACTTGCACACTAGAAGAATATAATAAAAATATGTAAGAACAAATAATTTATAATAATATGTTAGTTCAAAGGGAAAATTTCTAACCACTTCAAGGGGGATGCACACTACTCAATTTTCTCATAATAACTAACATCTACTTTCTATATATACCATACTTATGCCTTATATGCCACCCAAGTCAACTTAAATACCTATATAAGACTATATTAATGATTATATAGCCTAATTAAGAATTAAGATAGCCACAAGCCAACTACCCATAATCCTATGCACACTATAGGATTAAGGCCATAACATGCCCCCTCTTTACATAAGCTTTGTCCTTGATACTAATTAATTATGAATTATTCTACATAGAATATTCTTCCTATGTGAAAACTTTGACATGCACACACTTCCATTTAATTATTTCATGATATTCCTAGTTTGAAGCTTCTTTATGCATGTTTGGAAAATTAACTCAAGCTCAAAGATGAGTTGTCCCTCTACATTTGGCTCAGATATCATTGATTGTGTGAAAATTCTATGTTGATGCACTTGCCTCTTCATTATGTCCTATGCCTTTTCCTTGTTCTTTTTGAGGCTAAAGAGAACTTCTTGCTAGTGTTGAATGTGTTCTTATATTTATCTAACCTTTGAGTACAAACTCAAGGAAGAGGTAATGAATGGTGGCTAGTGAGTTGCTACAATTTGAATAACATGATCATGATCTACCTTGGGAAAAAATCCTTGTGGAAAATCCCTAGAAACTATTGATTACACATCTATAATTACCCATAGATTTTCTAATGTAGGCACCTTTGAATCTAATTCTTCTTGCATATCCATCACTAGTGTGAAGTGTGTAGCCATATAATTATTTGGGTGATGATCCATTTTTAGATCTAAATCAAACCCAAAAGCATCATGTTCCTTAGAAAGCATATTTTCTTCCCAAGCCTTGAGTTGTGAACTTGTTGGCTTAGAATCTTTATAATGTTGGTTACAACTTATTCATTTGATCCTTGTCACAAGATCTATTTTTGCATCCATTCTTGTCAATATTTGATCCTTCATCTTGTTGGTCTCTTGAATTATATAATCCATAGTTATGGTATCCCTCTCTACTATTAATGAATCCTCTTTTTTGGATTCTTTGCACAAGTGACAGGTTTCCTTCCCTTGCCTCTTACTAAAGCCCTTGCCATGATGCCACCAAATAGTTTTCATCTTAACTTACTCAAAAAAACTTCTTCTTTTTTATTGTAACTTACTTGGGCCTAGATCTCACATTTCTAAAAAAATCTCCAAGAAATTGTTGCTTTGTAGCCTTGAGAGTTATTTTTGTAGAAACCTTAATTTCACAATAACTTCCTAAAATATTCTCCAAATTAACCCAAATCTAAATTGTAGTAGCTCAAATATGTCTTTGAAAAAAATTTAAAATTCAAGAAAAAATTATCCAATTTGAGATAGATATGCATATCCCAATTTGAACTCTTGAGCCAAAATGTTCCCTTCATTCTTGTTCTTTGAGGGCAAAGATCATTCTATTAGACCCTACAATTAAAAAAATTGCACAATAGAAGAATATATACTACAAATACTTGAAAATAATTATTTATCTTTTAGTGTAGCTCTAACATGCCCTTCTCCTTATACTCCCTCAAACCCTATTGGAGAACCAACTACTCTAATATCATAGCGTACTTTACTTTGGCTTCAGATTACTCATGTGGTGGAGGTTCACCTTTCACCTCATCATTTGATTCCTTCTTTGGACAATCGTGGACTCTCTAGGTAGGAATTCCTTATCACTTCCCCCTATTCTGAGGACTTGGAGGATAATATATCCTAGAGTGTTGTTAGAAGGAGGAAGAAAGGTCTTCCTAAATATTTATCCCAAACCCATGCTAGAGTTTTTGGTGAGGTGAATTAGATAAAGGTTTGGTAATGTCTAAATGGGACTTGAGGGTCATAGCTTTATCATTTTTTGTAGTTTTTATTTGCATCTTGGTTGCAGTTGATCCTCACTCTTTTTGGTTTGGTTGAGAAGTTTGGTTTGTCTCATTGCTCACGGTACATGTTTCATCTACCTTTTCTTTGTTGTTACACAAGGGTTTGATCCCTTCCAATCCCTCTTATTAATATCAAAATAATTATAAATTAAAAAATTAAAGGAAAAACTACTATATAAAGATTAACATCCCACTTAGCATTATTTTTCAACATTTTATCAATAATTAAATTATAAAGTAAATTTTACAAAAAAAGTCTTTTTTTTTGTAATTTTAAAAATATATAATCATAAAATACACTAAAAAAATCTAAATTTCATTAGTTTATATCATTTCAAAACTTCAAGTATATGTCATTTTCTAGTGATTTGAATTAAAAAACTAGATCAATGTTGGTATTTTCCTTTATAAAAATGTGACATTTTTGAACTTTCACATAGACTTCAATTAGAGACCAACCTCAAAAAATTTATCCTATCAAGTAAGATAAAAATTATTTCAATTTCATCATATCAATGAAGATAACACTTTTTGCCACATTTTATGTGGATGTTGATATTAATAAGGTGCTAACAAACAACATAAAATTATGTTCCAAACTTAGTGTTTGGGAGCAAAGAATATATTATTAGTCCCCCTTGCCTCAATTACCAAAATTATGGACATTTCTTTGATTTGTACCATGATATCAAAAAACACCATATTTAGAAAAGAAGTATCATTCCTTCTTCTATTCATGCAAAATAGATTTAGAATGTTGAAGGTAATTTAGAGATTAAAGAGTGGTCTTTTGTGAGGAATGAAGGGAAAGATATAGACACTACTATTCTAGGCCTCATAAGGAATTCATAAAGGTCTCAAATTAAAGACAATAAAATTATATGTTGAGTTTATGAGTACTTTGGTTGTTCCCACAACTTTAAAAAAAGGTAGGATGGTGCCCCTCATAGGTCAAACTTTGACTTCAATTAAGAGTTCGTTAGTGAGGTTTAGATTCAAACCTCCATGATTGTTGTTTTGGCTCTCCCTTTACTATGAAATTATTGTTTGTTTCTTTGTGGGACTTTCCATTCTTAAGGCTTATTTCTTTGTAGGTTCTAGTCTTATATTTTTCTTGCTCTTTCTTGTTGTACAAGGCTTTAGGGTCCTTTCAAAACCATCTTTCAATTCATAATTCTAATCAAAAGTGCTTATCTAATAAAAATAATTATTTCAATATCAACAAAAATAAGATCCCTTAAAATTCAAAACATAATTATTATATTATAATTTACTTAAAGCTATAAATAATATAAATTTTGATTTTTAAATAAGGAATCTAAATATTTAAAATTGTTTTAAGATGAATTTATTGTTGAAAGTTGGAAAACCAAAAAAAATGAAAAATAAACACCAAAGGTATTTGATAATAATTAGGGTAAAAAATAGAAAGAGTGAGCAAAGATGTGAGGAATACATTATAATCAATTATATTTAGAAATAACAACAAATAAATGTTAAATATAATACAATAATAATAATGTTTCTGAGGCACCTTTTATCCAAAGTGTAGAGAAGGATGTTGAGGTTGTCAAAAGGGATGAATTTTTTGGGTATCAATCAATAGGTATACTAAAACCTTTCCATAAAATTTCTTGGGATATGTCTCCTATTGATCAAAAGATTCTAATCTAGAGCCCTTTTGAAGATGAAAATAGGTATGGACTTATATTCTTTCATAGGAAGAAGAATGGGGATATGGAGATAGTTTGTGGATTTAATTTTAGCATAGATTAACCAATCCCTATTTACATCTCTATCACACTTAGAGAATAAGGAAAATGTTGTGGATTTCACATAGATAAATTCATAAAAAGGTTAGAATATATAAACTAGTGTTGGTATAACTCTTTGCTCACATGAAGAGAGAGAGAGAGAACAAAATAAAATAAAAAGTAATTATTTTTAAATATTAACAATTTTTTTATAGTTTGTGACTTTTTTGGCTAGGACCTCTTTAATAGATCTCAATATTTTATCTAAGAGATAGAGAGAGAGAGAGAGAACAAAAGAAAATAAAAAGTAAAAAAAATTAAGATAGAAGTTTTGATAACAACCCAAACGAGATCTACAAATTATTACATTTTTTTGACAACATTACAATCATGATAACAATGAGTAATAAAAAACTAAAGACAACAATGCAAGTGAATTTCTAGCAACAAATAATTTACCATTCATGCCTATGACAAGTCATTCTAGAAATGCCAATATTTTAGAATAAAAAGGCCAATGAAAGAATCACAACTAACATTACCTGAAACATACCTTAAGTGTTTTTTGAGGTCATGTGGGATCCATGTCTTTAACCTATAGTGGTTCACCTTTAGGGTGCAATATGATCCCTCCAAAGTGAATATAATCCCTATCTACCCCTTCAAGAAAATTTTGTGGCCCATGGTGAGAGAGTAGACATATATACTAACCTATAGTTCATAGGGTTAACTCCCTAATGAATAGATACCCAAGTGTTCCTACCATTGGTATCTAAGAAACTCAACTTCCTAATGAATGGCTACCCATGTGTTCCTACCATTTATATGTAAGAAACTAACTCCATATCTGGTTATATCATAACAATTCTACAAGGTATGTCCAGTTATTTACCTACTTATGCATCATTAGAAATTATATTCCCTACAATCCATCGAATGGGTAAGAAAACAAGCTAGTTTATTACCTACATGTTGTTGGCCCTAATTGGAAAAAAACCATCCAACCCTCTAGTGTACATTGGATGTCCATCAAATACATGCTACTAGTCCCAAGGCCCACATGCTACTAGAAGAATCTATCCAAGCCTCTAGAGTAACACATGGGGTATGCATCATTGACAAGTCATTAGCCCTAAGGACCACATGCTCCTAGTGGAATCCATTCCACTATCTAATTGGTATGGTTAATCATTCATTGATAAGTATGCTCCTTGACTACTATCAATCTCGAGCATGGATAAACTTATCCCTGAGCACTTGTCATAGGATTTTTTCCATCAATGATCACCTCATATGAATAGGAATATCCTACATATTGGAGGTTTACAACCTATATCTATGCCTTGTTAGGGTCTTGCTCCATGCATTAGAGTTAAATTTAGTGCTTGCACCCACCTTAGCACAATAACTATAAGAGAGGTTCCTAGGTTCTAAGGCCCATCACCTCTATGGATCAACTACTCATTTTTGTGTTATGTTACATGATGGTTAAAAATCTATTCATTCCCAATTTTTTATGGTTTTTATTCAACCAAAAATGAGATAACTATTCACTCCTAACATAAGCTAGTAAGGTAGACAACTCACTACCCACTTGATGAAGTCGAGATCAGAGGGCCTTGTTAGGCTGCCATGATCTCACAACCAACACAAACTATGAATCAACACATATTGACAAAAATAACTCTCTTTTCATTTATTTGAAACATATTATAGAATTACATTTAGAAATTAATATCTACAGGGAAATTCCCTATTCTACTTCTCATCACATCTATAGGCCACCTTGTCTCACTCTCTTGTTCGAGCTCTCTCATGTTACTTCCAAGAAAATTATTTAACTTTTCCTACTTTACCTCCCTCTGGCTAACTCACTATTGTTATATAGCATTCCCTTCCTGCATGTCGGCCTAGCCTCACATGTATTTCATTATCGTAGTATCATTTTGTTTTCCAATGGTCATCAAGATCTCCTAGGTAGTTACCCAATTATCAGTACCCATCATCCTATTCATCCACTCTAGGAAGTCACCTCCAACCTTTGAAAACCATTTGCTTCAGGTTTTCAATTTTGTTTGACCAATAACCTTACGTTGATTCACAACAAAGATGTGTAATGAACAACTATCATTTTTCCACCTATCATCTTCTAGTTTTCTCGACCATCGCTCATATACATTTTTTGATCTACCAATCACTACAATCGACCTATTGTGGGTTCCAATAATTTTAAAACCAAGTCAAAGGGTTGCGAAGTTTCTTAACCCCCGATCTCCTGACTTGGCACTCCTTCTGTTACCACTTTGTCACCACATCACTACATCATAATCCACAACAAGGATGTGGATTAACTAATCTCTCCATGCCATGCGTCGACTTCATCACCACTATCACCTATGCCATCATGACTAGGTCCCACTTGATAGGCTACCTTCTGATCACCATGTCGAAGAGAAATTCTTCAATGTCCCAGCGATACTCCATTTTCTCACCAACAATGCTTCCCTACGCATTATCACCATGTCGAGGAGAGTTCTCCTAGACTCCTACCGATCCATCCATGTATTGTTGATAAGAAGATTACTGGCCTGTCGAATGGAGTTCCTCCAATGTCACACTAAAACACTTCAGTCGCGCCGATATCGCTCTATCGTTGAGACAAAAACTAATGTTTCATTGATACTGCACACTCTTGTCGATGTAACTCCATTCTTCCAACACCATTGTTATGTCGCTAGGACAGGGAAAAAGCTCATGTTGATAAGCCAAAGTCTTTCCAATGAGGGAGCAATGCTAGCCAAATGGGTTGGAGCACAATGCTCCTACATCACCACTCAATGTTGGTTTGCTACCCTACCATCCTTCACATGGCTTTATAGAGGACTCAGATGTTCAAAACTTATTACAACATTGGTTTATCATCAAAATGTGCTTGAAGATGGAACATACCTTCCTAATGACTCATTGTGGAAGGTATGGTATTCCCTAAAATAGTTTTGGTTATAGATTTATGGTTGCTAAGTTTTTTTTTCTTACCCAAACTCTTTCCAATTCAACCCTCATCCTAGCTGCTAAGGGAACATACATATACATTAATTTTTATCAGCCTATCACTACCAATACAACAGATAATAGAATCTCATAATTCCTTACTAGTAGTTATATATCAATTAACTCTATAATAATATACTAAAAGATAATCATTTTTATTCCAAATAGATGATAATAATAGCATCAACACCTAAGGTCCTAGGGTTAACAAGAGAAAATAAATATTATTGAAAGCTCAATTCATTGTTGCGGAGTTATCACCTTAGACAACCTTGTGCGTTCAACTGCAAAGATAATTTATAAAAAATTGCTTACTCTATACTAGGTTTGGTAAAACTTAGGTTAAGGTGAAGTTACCTATAGATTTTTTCATTGGGATTTCTCCTTAAATCTTGTCTATCTCTCATCACAATACCATATAATCCACCTCATCATTCACCTCGAGTACCTACAACCAATGACAAACCTCACACAAGTCGACCAACCAAGACATTAGTCTAAGTTAGTATAAACAAAATAAATGCATTTAGATTTCACCAATAACATGATAATGTTATAAAGACATTCATTAGTACTAACATCTACACATCATAACCATCACACCCATACATAAGTTCAGTTAACATAATATGGTCATAAAATGATGCAGGAGCATCATGCTCCACCTTCACTTTGGTCGGCGTTCCCTCATCGGCAAAACTATAGCTTTTCGGTTGGAGGATGCTACTCATTCCTGCAATAGAATGATGGTGTTGGTAGGTTGAAGGTCATCATTGTGAGGATGTGACTTCGACATGAGATTTGGATTTTGGTGTGACACCCCTCCAATTTGTTATGTTTTCTTTGATGGCTCAAATACTTTGTTAGACCTTATTTTATGTTATTGTTATTCAATCGCTGACAGTGGAGCGATGGTAGACTATATGGATGTGATGATACATTAGATGCATGATGATTATGTTTGACATGCTTTATATTTGCATAGATGCTTAGTTGAGATGACATTGCTATATATTCTCATTGTAGTTTAATTGATATTTTAGCTCATTAGTTGATGTGACATTGTATTAGTGAAGAGAACGGTATTGCATCACTCACTTGTGAGTTTCCTATGATTTCCACGATTCTCTCTTCATGGTGTGTATGAATTATTATATGGATACATGTATGACATTTGCTTTGGTTGTAGGTTTGCAGGTACAAGACAACGAATTCACCTGGTTTCACAGGTCTGAGCATGTCCACTACTCAACAGTAATGTTGATTGGGAGATAGTAACTGGTTAACCTTGTCAAACCTCTACCCTAGTACAGTGTGTCATCAGTCCATGTGTTGGTCATGTTCTTTATCCATGTTGGTCTTGGTATTTTATTTATCGTGCAAGTTTAAATTGTAAGGATTAAATTATATGTTTTGATTAAGTATTTAATTAATATGGAGACCTTATTATAAATAAATAAATTAATTTAATTTAAGTTATTATAAAGTAATTTTAATTATTAGATTAAATGTGGATTTAATTAAATAAGTGATTTAAATGTGATTTGAATTAAATAAATTATTTTTAATTTTAAATGCATATATTGGGAAAAGATCTTAGAAATATCTTGGTTGTTATGAAAAGATATTTGTTGTGTTAACTGGAAGTTAGAAGGGTTTTTTTTCTAATTGTCTTAAAATTGATTTCCGGAGAGATTGATTGAAATTGTGAGAAGAAGAAGTTGTTTTCACAGGAAAAAAAGAGAGAGGTTTTTGGGAAATGGTAGAATTGTTTTGAGGTTTGAGGAAATTGTAAATCTTGAAGCTATCTGATAATTTTAGGAATCTAGTTGTTGTATTCTTAGCTGTGGATTATTTCTATTCTCTGGGAAGTGACAATTCTTCTGGAGGAAGCTTTGGCAACTTTGGAAAAATGAAGATTAAAGGGAAGCTCAACATCAATCTCTAAATCGTCTGATCTTCTGGAATTGGTTATTTATTGCTTTGTGAATTTTAATTTGAAAGAGATGTTTAATTTTATTGTATTGCAATTGGAAAAGATTAGAAGAGGAATTATTTTATTTTAGAAGCTTTTTTTTTTTAAAGAAATTGTCATGAATGTTGAGCCTCTGTAGAAAAAAATTTAAATCCTCTGTGTAAATTGATTATTCGAAATAGATTTATACAAAAGGGAATTATAGATAAATCTTAGAACCTCTATGAAATTAGATTGAAACTATAGAAAACTCTTTTCTGTGAAAATTGAAAATATTCCTCTATAGAAAACTTCTTCTATGAAAATTGAAAATATTCTTCTATAGATAATTCTTGTTTTTAAAATTTCTCATTTGGAACAATCTTCTTTTAAGATTTTTGTTTATATATATATATATATATATATATATATATATATATATATATATATATATATATATATATATATTCTTGTGAATTTGTGTATTGCATAGAATTGAGGAAGTTACTGTAAAATCATTTTTTTTGTAAGCCTGAGCCGGATCGAAATCTTTATGGAAAAATTCATGGAAATTTATTTATGTTAGGGAAATGTGTTTGGGAGGGGGAAGCGCTAGCTACCCCCAACGCCAACTCCCCTTTGGGGGAGAGCCGACGCTGTGAGCAGCTGGCGCTGCCCACACTAGCCCATGCTTCCCCATATAAGGAAGGCCTTACCAATAGGCCACAGCTATATTCACACAACCTGCGTTTAATTCCATTTGCCTTCGATTATGCTTCTTTTAAATGGTTTTTTTAATATATAGTATATATAATATATATATATATGATATATATTTATCATATGTATTATATATATTATATATATAATGTATATATATATTAAATATGTTTATATATGACTAATTTAAAATGCATGAGTGGATATTTTAAATGTTCATTGGAAAAAAATATATAATTGTTTTTTTTATATAGTTGAATAAGATATATTTATGTGTATGTATAATTTTATTTAATTATATATATATACATATTAAATATAATTATTTAATTGTTGTTATTGTTATAAGTACATGCAAGCATAATTTGATAATTTTAAATGATTGCTTATTTAAGTTGTGGAAATTGAGTTAAATATTATGTGTAGTTGTGAAACTAAAAGTTAAACTTTAATATAATTTCATTGTTGATTATTAATTGGTATTGTGTTTTGAATGATGTATTTAAATGTGAGATATTGATCTATTGGATTAAGGAAATCTGAATGGTAGTGATTTTAATTACAAATATTTCTATAATTTTGTATTGGGGGGAAATGTTGGTTGTTGAGAAAATGTAAGTCTTCCAGATTGTAATTGTGAAAAGGGTTGTTGTTTCTATTATTTTCCCTTGAGATTTCCTTGGGTAGTGCACGTAGTTGGATTCAGTATTGGACATTCGTAGGAATGTGTTATCTTTTGTGTTATGTTATTATCAGTTTGTGCACTGTCTACCCTTGGGTTGTAGAATGAGTTATTGTGTTGTCGATAGGGGAGTGGCTTTCAATGGGGGTCGGGACACAAAGTGGTCCCAGGATAACTCATGTGGAAGTTAGTTTAATCAGTAAAAATTAAATAACCTATATTAGGGGATAGGGTAGTTAATACATTTAACTTGATAATTATCCTTGCTCATTGGCTCAAGGGCTTGTGTTAGACTTGAGATGAGTAAGGAAGGATTGGAATGGAAAGATCGTTATCTTGTCTTCTCGAAAGATAATCGATTCCGCACTGGTGTGCATGTGGGGCCGGAGTTCTTGAGAGGTTACCAAGATAACCCAAGATGGGGGCCAGGGCCTAGGAAGATATTCTTAGGATAACCAATACAACCTTTGTGATGACACTCCTCCTATGACAATAGTTAGTTTGTATGGTATAGTGGTTGTTCTTAATTCAGTGATTTTGGAAGAAATGTAACCCTATGTTTTGTATTTACTAGTACAGTGTGGTTTTGTACATTGCCTGTGTCTAGAGGTAGTAGGTTTGTCTTGGTTACCTGTTACTATCTCCTAGCTTGGGGGTTGGTCCTATGGGTACCACCTGGCTGGGTGGCGTGCACCTTACACTATTGGGCTTTCTCTTCATGTTCGTGATGGCAGGAGCTTCTAGTTCAAGGAGCTCATGTGTTTCTATGGTTTTGTACTTCTCTTATATTCATTGTAATAGTGGGACACTCTGTATTGTATTCCTCATTTGTAATCGAGGATAATCCTTGTATTGTAATTGTAACATTATGTATGATCTATTCATTGTTGGATTAAATGGTATATATTGTTTATATGATGTTGTATCTATGGAAATATGCTCATTACATTTCTATGGGTTAGAATTATTATGCAATTGGGTTAATTATTTGATGTATGTTGTTATCATGAGTTAATTTTCATATGGTATGGTTAGATTTGTTTTGTAAGTTTTGAAATTCACATGTAGACGTATTGTGTGGCCTAGAGGATGTATGTGTTAGAGTAGTTTACTTTACTCATCATTGTTACTCCTTTTAAGAAAAAAATTAGTTATTCTTTTGTAGTTTTGCATCAACCTCTAGGTTGCGAGACAGGGTTTTACATTTGGCAAGACCATGTTCCATGTCCCAGCGATGACCCGATGGTGACGAAGTGTAACAGGTTCGTCGGCGTAAGTATGTAGTATCGGCGGGACATTAGTCTTTGTCCTAGCAATGGGGCAATTGGTGTGAGGTGGTCATATCAGTGGTACTCATCCTAGAGTCTCTCTGATAGCATGACAAAATGATGTTGGTGAGTTGCATGTTTTCATAACCTTACAAGCTCTGATGAGAGGTTCTAGTGTTCAGGTTTTTGGTGATTTGGCGACTATGCGATAATTGCTTGATCAATGGTGGGGGTCAAGGTTGGTTGATCAGACTGTATATGCATAAAATTGGTCATGTCTAATCCTGGCATTTAGTTAAATATTTATTATTTAATTAATTTCTCTAGAGTCCTCTACATATGATTAAATTTAATTAATTTAATTATATTGTTCACCTACTTTATTCTTCCACTTTAATTAAATAAATTCATTTTATTTAATTACCACTTTCTTAAGTCCACTTAATTAATTAAATAAATATCATTGTTTATTTAAATTAATTATCACATTTAAGTTTAATTAAATCTTTGATTTAATTAAATTAAATTTCCTTTCTCCTATTCAAATCTTTCTTCTAATTAATTAAATATTTGATTTAATTAATTTCATTTACAAGTTTAATTAAATATCTTTCAAATCTTTCAAATCATAATTAAATCTAATTATGAAATCTTTCATTATCTTTCAAATCTTAATTAAATATTTTATTTAATTAAGAAAATCTCTGATGCAACAGCATCCAGTGGTGTAAGGGCAATCTTGCATCACCCAAAAATAGTTAAATTTCAAGTTTCCCAGTTTTTAGATGTTTTTACATTCTTGGATACCCTTTTCGCATAATGAAATTCCCAATTTATGGTTTTTATTTTCTATTCCTGGGTTGAAAGATATTGCAGTTTTAGTTTCCCATATTTGCACCTAAAAATCTTCCAAGTGAGATTTGAGGCACTTAGAGTTCCCGGAACGGCCCTGAAACTTGCCGAAATTGGCATAGAAAATTTCAAGCGCATTATTGACTTTGAGACCTTTCCAATGGTTCAAACGGTTCACAAATCGGAGTCCCGGATCAAGAGTTATGGCCCCGGGAAGTTGGCGCACTTTCTAGAAGATACAATTGCAAATGCTCTTTTGAAATTTCAACTTCATGTTGTAAATTTTTGGCGCCAAACCGCCTAAACTCAAATTTGAATGTTTTTTTGGCTCCAAACTAATAAGGAGCTCTATTTATGGGCGGTTTTCTAATTTTTGTGTAACTTTTTGGGGACAAGCTCGCAGATTGCAAAGGGGTTATTCTGTAGCTGTCTATAACTTGCATGTGTTGTAGAACTTGGGGATTTGAGATCCTCTGCATGTAAGAAGCTCCATTTTCTGAATAATAAAATTATTCTCTTGTTTGTGGGTTATTTTCTGTGTCTTAGGCTGTGCCCTCATCAATCTCCATGTCACCAATAAATGAATAATGAATTAGATAAATTCATTATTTATCTTCTTGAATCTTTCCATAATGTCATAAAAAGATGATTTTTACAATTCATCTTTATCATCTCATCTTATCTCTTCTTCGAAAAAGGAAACAAAGCTTGTTTTCTGTTTTCTTCTATTTTTCTCTCCAGTCTTATCCATCTTCGACCGTTCGATCTGCCAGAAATTTTCATAGTCGTTGATCACATCAGCCAATTAGAATCTCTCAAAAACTCTATAAATATCACTACGAATCCAAGCATTGGTTCTAATTATAGATTACTTGCATTCTAGCATTATAGCATTCTAGCATTCTAGCATTTTCTTATCATCTTTAGCTTTTATCAAATTCATAATCTTTCATCTTATCAATCATATTTAGCATCAGAATAATCATGTCTTAGCATAGCATTGCATGCATTCATACTCAATCTCGTTCTCTAGGAAGACTGTTTGTTGAAGCCTAATGTAGACACGTAAAATATAGAGATTGACATTGTGCATCTGATCCTGACTTACTAACCTCATTTCTTCCTAAATCATCCCTCGGTCTAACCATTTAATCAAATTCCCCTATCTGATTAAATTCATCAATATTCATCTCTTAATTGAATAAATCATTTTATCTAATTAAGTCATCTCTTTTGTTAATTAAATCAATCCATCTGATCTAATTATCCCTATTTAATTAAATAATCAATTTATTTGATTAAATCTCTAAAGTCTATCCATTATATAAAATAAATTAAAACCTTATTTGATTTAATCTAACACCATCTCTTTTAATTATATAAATCAAAATCCTTATTTAATTAATATCTTGTCATATTCCTCTCTTATTTGATTTAAATAAATCCATGAATTGGAGTCAAATAGGTCACATCATCTAACCTTTCTCATTAAATTAATTAATCCTTGATTAATTTAATCTCATCTCATGTCCCATCCTCTAGATAATGCAAGTTGCACATGAAAATAGATTTAACTCATTTATTAAATCTCTATTTTCCTCACAAGGCATCTTTTGGAATATTCTCTCAATTTGAATTCAAAAATTCCAAGTCAACATGTACATCCAACAAGGCAATAAATTCATCTTACGTGTCCTTTGCCTTGAGCCAAGTGGTATTTATTGCATTTTCCCTTCCCTCTTACAAGTCATTTCAACAAATTTGAAATTCAAATTTATGCATTTATTGGCACAAACCCCAAATCTTGCACATCCTTCATCCATTCATAGCTTGACAAGTGGCATCATATCATTGGATGAATGTTAGTCCCACATTGCTCAAATTTGGACATTCATCCATCTTGGAATTCTATAAATAAAGAGCTCATATCCTCATTTCATCATCCACAATCTAGGCAAAGTTACCATGCTAAAATACTTAGTCATTTCCATTCATCAATCTTGAGTTCTTAGCTAGATTATTGAAGATTTTGGCTTGGAGCTCTCACCATTCATCATCAAAGTGGATCAAATCTCTTCATCAAGTCAACATATCAAAGCTTGCATCATTGGAGTTGGGAAAGGGCCAATTTTCATATCAAATTGGCACAAATTCCCCCATGGGAACATGAGTTTGCACATCTAATTAGGATTTAATCTTTGTTTTATCATTTCCTTTGTGTTCTTTGATATTTTATTCCTAGTTTGAATGGTGTAAATGGATTTCATGGGGAATCCTTGTTTAACTTGTTACTTATATTGTTTTGCAGGTACCAAGGTTGGGGTTCACACACCTAGTACACAATCTAAGAGCACGTTGGAATCAACAAAACACTAGAGATAGAGGACGATATGACGATATCAAAAATAGAAGAAAGAGTTTGCATTTATTTTCATTTAAATTTTGTTTTAATATAATGTTCTATCAGTGTGTTTTGATTTGTATTTACATTTGATACACTCTTAAAATCGATCACACACAGACAGTGTAGAGTCTTGGTGGGACCCAACTGGGGTATGAGATGACAGAAGATGTCAAAGTAGATATGTGGCATGACGAGATTAGATGAATGATAATACACATCCTTGTTGTAGATTATGGAGCCGTGACATGGTGATACTCCAATGGAATGATGGACATAGCATAAGGTGAACATTGGCAAGAAGTAGGTGTATCGAAAGAAGATGATTTTTGGTCTCTCTAATAGGATGATGAGATGAATAATATTGGTAACTAAAGATGAATGGTCAATGGTAGTAGATGATGAATTTAGTCACAACACTTGGCAAGGCAAGACTCGATGCCATTCCACATCATTGTTGTGGAATACATGTTCATTGGTCGATGATTGGAAGCTACTGATAGCGAGGTAATTGCATGGTGATACTACGACATAGGAGTGAAGAATGAAAAGGACAAAAATTAGGAAGGTGATGATATAAAAGGATAGCCGATGTTGGGAAGAGCAAGGAGATGTGGTGACGAGTAGCCATGAGCTCACATGGTAGGTTCGTGAGAAGAGTGAACCGACCAGAATGAGAGAGGAGAGGAGAGGTTAGTCTAGTGAGAGTCTAAGATGAATCTATTTCAAATTTGTGGATGATGTAATGAAAGCCCATTCGATGGCATGTAATGTTGAATTGACATTTTAGTAATAAAAGGAAGCTATGTTTTCTCACTTTTTCCTATGTTGTGTCAATTTGTGTGTGTGTAGTCTGTGTTGGCTACAAGATTATGATGGCCTGATAAGGTCCTCCGATCTTGATTGCATCATAAAATCCACCACTAGTCCAAATTACCATGGGGCTAGGGGTCATAGAAAAAATTAATGAGTCCTAGAGGATATGAAGGAAGAAAAATGAAAAAGAAACCAATTAAGAGTGTGATTAAGTGGGTGAGAGAGAGAGATCAAGATTGATGCAAAACATATATAAATTAAGGTAAAAAAATAGAGGTATTTAACAAAAGAAAGATACATACAAAAATATAAAGACAAAAAAAAAGGATAGAGAGAATGAAAATTAGACGAAAAAAGAGATAATTAAAATAAAAAAGAAAGAATTAAAACCATTAGTAGAACCAAAAAAAGAAATGCAAATAAAGAGAAATGTAGAGAGGGGACATGAAGGGAAAGAATGGGCTAATAAATTAGATAAAAATAAAGATGAGTAAGTGGGAGAGAGATCTTGATAGAAAGTAGAAATTATAAGTTAAAAAAGAAGTAATAAATGAAAAATCCAAGAAATAAATAAAGGAAGAGAAAGAGAACAAAGGAAAGACAAAGAGAAAGTTAAAAGATAGAAAGGAAACAAATAAAATAAAAACATTGAAAAAGGAAAAATAAAACACAAAGAAAGAAAGGAAAAAAAAGATAATGGAAAAACTAAAGTCAAATAAATAAATAGTGAATAAACAAAATATATAACTAAGAACAAAGGAAATATATATAAAGAGTGTGTGAGAGAGAGAGAGAGAGAGAAAGAAGGAAGATATTAGAGTGATAACAAAGATTAACTTAAGTAAAGAAAGAGAATAAAAAAATAGATTCAAAAATAGAGTTAAACTTGACATAAATAAAGAAAGTGGAGAGAGAGAGGGGGGAGGGAAGGAATACATAGAGATATAGATTAAGAAAACGGGGGAAATGCTAAAGAAAAAAAGAAAAAAAAATTGATAAAGATTGATGACAAAACATAGAAACATTTTGAATAGAAATAGAGAGAATAAATACAAACAAAGAGAGAGAAACAAAGGTAAAGTGAGATAGAAAACAAAGAGATGGATATAAAAATTGAGTTAATGTGAGAAAAAGAGAAAAAATAATAAATTAAAAATTAAAAAGAAAGATAAAAAAGAAAGAAAAAAAGGATTTAAGAAAAAAAAGAAAAAAGTAATTTAATACAAAAATAAATGAACAAAAAAGTAACAGACATAAAACATAGGTAATATTAAAAGAGTGAAAAAATAAAGATAAAAGTGACAAAAAGAGGGGAATTATCAAATAAAGAAAGGATTTTAGAAAGAGAAAAAGAGATAAAAAAGGAAAGAAAGACTTAATGGAAGCAAGAAAGAACAAAATAAAAATTTAGAAAGAAATAGTGAGTAACAATAAAAATCATAGAAAACCAAAGAAAGAGAAGGAAATAGATATAAGAGAGGTAAGAGTTTAAAATTGAAACAAAAAGAAAAGAAAGATGCATAGACAAAGAAAGAGATACTGTGATAGAGAAAAGGAAAAAGAAGAATAAGAAAGAAATTACCAAGTGAGATAAAGAAAAAATCATACAAATGAAATCAAGAAGGAAAGGGAGAGAGTGGGAGAGTTAAAAAACATAAAAATGAAATAGAGAAAGTGATGGAGAAATAAATAGTGAAGTTAATTAGAAAAGGAACTAAAATAAAAATGAACAATTATAAAAAATAAAAAAGAGGTTAGAAAGGGGGACAATTATAAAGAGAGAAAATAAAAATGAACAAAGCAAGAGAGATAGATAAAAAGAGAAGCAAATAATGACAAAAAGGTTGGGAAAGAGAGAGAGAGAGGGATAAAGATGTACAAATAAGCATAAAAAGGAAATTAAAAAAATAATTGATGCTAGAAATAAATAGACATATATAAGTGGTAAAAAAAGAAATAAGATTACTTTCTCATTTATAGGGATGAATCATGTGCAAAGGTGTTGAAACTTGGTGTGATGCCAAGCCTCCTTATGCAGGTGATGGTGTGTCAATTCAACATTCTAGCATCAGGGCAAAGGATGTGCCTAAGGGAAAGAATGGTGTGATATGCAAAAAGAAGAAGGGTGGTGGCGTTGTGGGGGATTGGACGACACGGTACGCCCTTCACTCTATCGTCTCTCAGAAATTTGTGGGCTCTCCTTCCTTCCTGCCTCCACGTCAAATATTTTATCCCCTTGGTGCTAGCTTTGGTGACAAGGAAAATCCAATGTCAACATCATCTCCAGATCTAGCCTCGGACCCCACAACGAATTGTAAAAATATGAAAAATCTGTTTCATGAATGCATTTCTTTTTGCTTGCAACGGATTCAAAATCTAAACCCTAATTTGTCTCCTCCCAAATCATCATCATCTCCTGAATCCCCTCATGATGCCCCTCCCAAAATGGATCAGGTTTGGCACACTGTGGGCTCCTCTTGTTTTGTTGGTGATGTAGAGGTCGTCTTCACCAATGAACCAGCCAACCTCTTGATCTCATATGATTGCATCAACGAGTTTTCTTCAGACATCGGTGCCCGTTCTTTGATCTTGAGATTTATGTGTAGGAAACCATCCATTGACTTGGTTTTTGAATGGGTAAAGAAAACCTGGAATAATATCCCCACTCCAAAGGTAGAATCTCTAGATTTTGGTTTCTTTTTTTGTTTTCTTTCACCTCGACCGATGACTGCAATCTTGTGATGCATAATGGACCTTAGTTTTTTGGGAATTCTAGAGCCTTCCTATCTCCTTGGTCACCTTTTTTTGAACTAGCCACTACCAAGGTCATTGAAATTCCCATGTGGATCAGGCTTTATAACTTGCCTCTTGTCATTCGATCTTTTGAGCTAATAAAAAAATTGATTAATCAAGTGGGTTTTTTTGTTAAGATTGATTTAGATGGAAGTGCTACCTCTCACAGGTTTATCAAGGTCCATGCGTTGATGGAAATTTCCCTTCCTCTCCCTCACTCTATTTGAATCCATTATTTAAAAGGTACTTGGACACAGTTTTTTGAACTTCGAAAGGCTTCCCTTTAGATATTTTCGCTGCAACAACTTGGGTCAAAAAGTTGAGGCATGTATTGCTCAGTGATTACAGGGCATGAGATGTAATTAGTCTCAAAAAATGGATCAAAAAGAATGAAGGCCCTAATGTTGATTTTATCTGGAGGAATCATGGAAATTTCTTCCTCTCACTTTTCTCCTTAGCCCGTTCTTGAGTCTCCTGTGGTGTCCATCTCATCTCCTCTTATTGCTTCAACTGACAACAATGTTGATGATCAACTACCTCTAACTGCCTCAAAGGATGATGGTTCAGATTCTGAGGGAACTTACCCTTTCATGAAGGATTTGAAAGAGAACTTCGAGCTCTTCCAACCTAACTTAATTTTGGCTCCTTATTGAAAACTCAAGATTTTTCAATAGGACAACAAGAAAATTAAACTAGATTGTGGGACTACAAAGAAAAGAGTTTGGAAAAGTGATGCAGAGAAACTCCATATGGAAGGAATGGAGGCTGTGGGAGGAGGCTCTTAGTGGACTATGGAAGCCCTCCTTTCATAGCATGGGAAAAATTCCTAGTGGGCTATGCTTATGGTTTCTTTAGATACTTTTAGAGAGATGTGTATTTCTTCTTCTCAGTTTTATTAGGCTCTTCTCATCTTCTACTACATCTCTTTCATTTCCATCTTCATTATTCTTGGCCTGTTTGGCCTTGTTGTTCCTTTTTTTATGATGATTATATAAAATCTTACGAATCAAAAAAAATCAAAAAAGAAAAAAGAAATGAGACAAAAAACATATAAATAGATGGTGAAAGAGAGACGAAAAAAAGAAAAAATTGTAATAGAAAGAAAGTAAAGCATGAGAAAAAGAAGAAATAAAGGAAGATAAAAAAGGAGAAAAAAAGAAAATAAAAATGGGAGAAATAAATTATTAAAATGAAAATAACAAAAGAAGAAAGCAAAAAATCAAATGAGAGAATGGACAATGAAGAAATGGGGAGGGAAGAGAGAGGTAAGAAAAAGAAGAAAATTAATTAATAAAATTTGTGTCATACTCTCAAAGAATACAAGGTTTCATGAGAAATCCAAGCACATAGAGATCATCTCACCTCATTCAAGACAAGATATAGAAGGGACTAGTGAAGCTCTATTACATCTCCACATATCAACACATCATTGATAGTCTGACCAAGAACCTAGGAAAAAAGAAAGTTTGAAGTTTTCATAAAGAAACTTGGATTGAAGCATAATTCCTTCCTTGCTAGGGCATTTAGTGAAGATTATATTTTTAGCTAAATAGTATAATGATGGGAGAAAATTAGAAGAATGTAATATATAATGATAAATTCCATGCAACTATTAGATGAATACTTTCTGAAGGTTTCCTTGTAAGTTTTTTAAAAAATGCAACATTGATTTGAAGGTATAAATTTTATTTGTATTTATTTTATATTCTTTTGTAATTTGTCATTTCAATTTTTGTGTGGTTGTGAAATATGCCCCTTAATTTTTTCTTGATTTTTCAATATCAATTACAATGCAACACACACCCGTTAAGGTTAGCTCCAAAACCTAAATGATGCAGAAAAGTAACTCTAACCAAGAATGCACCCTAAAACCACTGAAGGAAGAGGGGCGGGCATATGGTTAGAGGATCCCTAGGATCTAAAACTCAACAACTGGAATTGCTTACAACTAGAAGTATAAAATAAACTCAATGCCAAGAATATGCACACAAGATCCCTTTGAAGGTGAGATGCTAACATATGGCGGAGTATTTATTACAAACTGAAATAAACTTAGGCGGATAACCAACCATGGAAGTTTCAAACTATCTAATTCATCTGTTGTGGCAGGCATCCAGTCTTGAGTGGGGATTCACCACTTTTCAGTGGGTAGAATGAGATACAAAATTTATTCTCCACATTGGCGGTAAACCATCCAGGGGTTACAATGTTTGAAATTAAACACAAAGTAAATGCAATAATGAAGTGACTAGAATAGTACTATTGTTTATAGTCTTACAATGCTA
Organism: Sequoia sempervirens; assembly: GCA_007258455.2. Lineage (NCBI taxonomy): Eukaryota > Viridiplantae > Streptophyta > Pinopsida > Cupressales > Cupressaceae > Sequoia > Sequoia sempervirens. Next base: position 33,120 of record VDFB02183474.1, read on the forward strand.
AATATCTGCAAATTATAAGTGTTATTGCAATAGAACTTGCTCCAAACTTCTACAATTTTTTCCACTATATCTCCAATTACAAACATGAGAAAGAAATTGAGAGAAATATTGCCCCATTTTTAACGTTTACTTGTAGGTTTTTTGACAGGATTTCTCATTTTGGAATTCAAATTATCGGCAAATTTTTTTCATTTTAGCACATACGTGGATTTCTGTAGTGCATCCAAGGCTTTTAACGATGCTTTTATAGGTATTTCTATGCATTCAGAACTATTTCGGCACATATAGGGAACAAAACTATGCTTATAAGGAATAGAATGATGCATATACTCAACTCAATTTATTAAAATTTTGAAAAACAAAATTAATAAAAAAAATTTGCTGCATTTTCTTTTAGCGCATTTAGGACTTTCTACAGTGCTTATATTATCTTTTTTAGTGCATTTACTTATTTTTGTGGCGCATATAGGTGATTTTTTAGCACATTCAGGTTGTAACTAAACAAGGTTCTGAGTCTGACGCCTTCCGCAGACAAGATCTTTTCAGATTTAAAAAGAACCAATCTAGGATAGTCACATTTGGTTTTTAAAAAAAGAAGCAACCCTAGGGTAGACATGGATTTAAAATGAAGCAATCTAGGATAGTCACCACATAATGATTTTTGTAGTTAAAATTGAACAACTTGCTTTCGTGAAGCAACATCTTCATAGTTTAGATCATTGTGATTTGGGATTTTAAAAGAACACTATCTACTGTGTTTGTGGCAATAAGTCTATGCTCTCCCCTTAACTGGGTGATCAGAATACAAGACTTTCCTTTTACATTTCTAAAATTTTAAATGCTTTATTACATCCTGTAGAGGGCCTGCTCTTGTGGGAAAAAATACTCACCCAAGAGGAACGACCCAAGTGGGTTCAATTCAAAGCTAGACTATTCCACCTCACTATAAAATTTAAAGCGAATCTGGGGAAACCCACTTTTGCCGGTAGTGTGCATGATAACCATCCCAAAAGCCTTTGTTCTAAAGGTTGGGAGGACTCCTAAGGGAGTTTATTATTTCCGCACCGAACAGAAACCCTTACTACGAACCTAGTGTAGTAGCCAACCGTGTCAGTTTCCAAACATCCTGTTAATCACAGTGCAAGGGGAGGGAAGAATCTGCCCCCAAGATACTCACCATATAACTGCCAAGGATCGTTTGCTCAGGGGATCTAGTATCCACTTCTGTCACTTTGAGTACGCACTTGGAAAAGACAAAAAAATGGGCACCCCTTCGGGGGTGACACGGTTGTGTGAGTCGACACAGTTCTAAGATGTGGGCTGTGATTATTATGATGACCTAGTTGATTACTAAGAGTGAGTCTTCCTGAATTGTTTGTCATGTGTAAAACCTGTGAAAACACTTTTTGAAAAACATTTTTGAGCATACACTTGATGTTTAGTATAGGGCTTAAAAATAATTGTTTTAAGATTGTTTGTTGTGTTTTCAATCACACTAATTCATATAAAGGATCATCCAAAATGAACATGAAAAATTTTAGATGAAACTGCTCAAACTATTTAGAAAATTGCTTCAGAAAAACTGTTTTAGTGCATATAGGGAATTTCTTGGCACATACAAGGTCTATTCTAGCACATTCACTGAATAGTTTAGCACTTATAGGGTCTATTTCCGCACATCAAGAGTTTTAGCTCATACGCTAGATATCCTGAAAACAGTTTTCGGTCACTGTGAAAACATTTTCTTTAGTACATATAGGACACAGAGTAGTGCATTTGAGACATATTGTAGCACATTTGACTCTTTTTCTGGTGCATATGCCTGTTTCTGCAGCACATATAGGTTACAGGGTAGCGCATTTGTCACTTTTCCCAGAATTGTTGTTTTAGATAGATCTGAGTGTATAACTTCCTAGTCCAGTAGCATATCGACATTTCTCTCATGCTTAGAGAGTGGAAATCAACCAAATTTTTCAAGAAGTCGATCTCCAATAGAATCAAGAAACCCAAGAAACATCTAGGTTACAAGAAAACCTTACAACAAAGGAAGTTTCTGTACAAGAGTCAAAAAGTCTTTCTCCATTACCATGAATTTCTCCATAGGTACCAAGATTTTGCTAGGGTGTTTACCGACGAATACGTTGTAGAGCCTTTAGATTCACAAGCCCATTTCCATAGAAGAGCTCTATCTCAACATCACAATCATAATCAACCTATTGAGTTCAATTTCATACCACAACCTTCCATTGAATAACCAACACATCCAATTCAAATCCTTCGGTGAATGTAATTAGGCTATCATTCTTCAAAAACAAAGATCAAATCTTAAAAGTGCACCTTTCAAACAAATTTCTGATTTCTTGATTCAACTTCCCCAACAGGATTCTAATATCCTTCATTGTTGGAAGCCACAATGAAGGGTTAGGAAATTCTTTGATCATATCATAGGATTTTCATCTTATTAGATCAAGACATCATCATTTTCTCACTTATCAAATTGTGAGTTGACTCTAGAGGAACATTTCAAAATTGTATGCCTATTTTTACAAGATCTCAATATAATAAGCTAAAAGAGGATATTCAACAAGAAGATCATACCCAAAGAAATCAAGAAGAAGGTGAGACTAGCAATACCCTTTATAGTGTGAGTCATAATCCCCTTTTTAATGACAACATGGGTGAAAGAGAAAAAAATCCATTCCCTTTCAACAAGGATGGTAGCAAAACTCCTATAGATAGTGACGATGAATGAGATGAAGAACGTCTCAGAGAGGCTGAGCAAGATCCTAAATTTCACAAAGCCTTAGAAAATATATTGGAGCGTAATAAAGAAAAATATTTTCTATATCTAGCTGACAAAGGAGCTAAATTACGTCATGATTTTGATATTAAAAACATAAAGAGTGATCCTGATGAAACACCCTTGTTTGATCTTAGTGCCTTGACTCAACAAGTTAAAGCACTACAAGGAAAAATTAAAGATCTACGAGGAGCCACAACAAAGACATACGCTCTTGATGACATTTTTCCTTATCCTTTTGACCAATGTCTTAACATGATTCCATTTCCCAAACATTGTGAAATCCCAAAGTTCAATCGTTACAATGGGAAATCGGATCCAATTGATCATATTAGAGACTTTTGAAATATGACTTTAGAGTTTTCTCATGAGGATACCTACTTGATGCATTTATTCCCTAGGAGTCTTGGAGGCCAATCTATGGAATGGCTATCAAAAATCACACCGCCCGTCAAGACATTTGAGGAACTAATCAATGAGTTCTTATCACAATATTCCTACAACATACAACATCAAATAACCATGATTGATCTTTGCAAGGCTAAACAGAAACCTGGTGAACCATTCATTACATTTATCCAGAGATGGAGAAGATTGTTCGCTAGATATCCACATCATGTTCCTGAAAAGGAAAATATCACCACTTTCATAAACAACTTAGATCAAGAGATGAGCTATCGTCTTAATCTTCATTGTCATCCCTCTTTTCAGAAATTGATTGAAAATTCCATCACCATTGAGAGTGACTTGGTCCAGAGAGGGATAATAAAACTTGATAAGGACAATCCTAGCTCTTCAAATCACCACAATGAAAAATATAAGTTTTGGACTCGCAACAAAAATGTGGTGAATGATGGTGTCGTAGATGCAAATCATGTATCAACTAAAACCTTTGTTCTTAGTGCTCCAAGTTCTCCTCGCAACAATAACTATAACAATATCAACTCAGTTACAAATCAAGGAAATAATCCTCCTCTGAGGAATAACATGAATCAAACTTTTTCCCAAAATCAAGGTAATACCAACAATCAAGGCTATCATGGAAACAACAACAACAACAATACCTTAGGAAATACATTGAACACGAATCCACAACGATCTTCATTCTTCTCTAACATAAGAACTTTTACTCTGCTAGGTCAATCTCTAGAATCTTCCCTTAAAGAGTTGATGGAAAAGAACATTATCACCCTACCGTCTCAACATAATTTTGAACCCAGCATGAAGCCACCATCATGGAATGATGCATACTATTGCGAATATCATCGGTGTAAGGTTCATCATATGAATAATTGTCAATCCTTGAAGAATGTCATTCAAGATTTAATCGAAAATGACACCATCAAAATAGAAGGACACCAATAATCAAACGAAGACCACCAAGCATTTTGAAACCCTTTTCCCAACTATCAAAAATGTGAGTCTTTTGGAAAAAGTGTGAATCATGTCGATGATCATATAATCAATCATATCTACACTGACAACGAGTGGGTCAATGTTATCAAAGTTAACAAAAAGATGGAATATAGAAAAGTCAATGTGCAGGATCATCATGAAAAGTCAATGTTTTCCATGATGATCCTGCACATACCCTTATATTCCCTAGCTAAAGTTGTCTTAAAGGGTGCTTCTTCAAAGTCCACTGAACCCCTACCTCCACATCAATATGATTTAATCAATCAACTGGGAAAAACTCCTACTCAAATTTCTATCTTACAACTATTGAAGATTTCCCCAGCACACAAGGAAATTCTAGAAAAGGCCCTCATTGAAACAACTATATCCATTGATCTAGATGTGGACTGATTTCAAGCCATGGTGGGACACTTATCCTCACCCACATGCCTGTCATTCTCTAAAAAAGATGGTGTTTCCATGACTCACCCCCATAATTCATCGTTATACTTAGAAGTCATGATCCACAAGTTTCGTGTTTGACACGTCCTAATAGATGGAGGTGCTACTTTGAAGATATGTACCATGAAATTAGTTCAGGCTTTAGGATACTCTGAGGACTACATTGATCCTAGAAGAAGGATTACTATTAAAGCCTATGATGATGAGGAAATAGCATCCAAAGGCTTAATCATGCTACCAATCAGAGTAGGACATGTTATCAAGAATACTTTCTATCAAGTATTAGATCATGATCTCGCATACAACATCTTGTTGGGTCATCCTTGGATCCACGAAATACAAGCCTCTCCTTCCACATATCATCAATGTCTTAAGTTTCCTTATGACGGACAAGAGATTATAAGGGTATGTGCAGGATCATCATGGAAAAAACAGGCCCTTAAGTGGCAAAAAATTCAAAAAAATTAGAGTTAGGAAACTTGACGTAAAAATTTGAATAAGTTATCTATATTATTTCAAAAATATGTAAGAATAAAATCTATAGCAAATTGGATAGCAGTTTCCTAAACTACTAGGTTTATTTTAAAAAATAAAAATATGTTGGTGAAAATTTGAAATTTCAATGCGAGTGGTACTTAAAATTTAGGGAAAAATAAGTAGATTAATGCGATAGGCCACCCCTAACCACAACAAAATGATAATATTATTTTTTATAAGATTTTAGATATAAGTAGAGGAATCATGCGATGTGATGCATATTTTTGTAATTTTTTTCAGTAAATGTTGGTATGAATTTTTATTACAACATTTTTAAAAATATAAAAGCTTCATTAATAATGCGACCACATGCTTGGTCAAAGCCATGAAATTCAATTTTTTTTAATCCTGTAGTATGTGAAATATAGAATGTGACACATGTTTCATATTCAAAAAATGTGATACCATTTGAAAGCTATAGATGTTTTTCAATTAGCCTATCAATTAGGACTTTAGTCGTAATTTGAATAGAAAATAAATAATAATTACTTATTAAATTCAAAGTAAAGCATAATTTATATTGGTGGAAAGCTAAGAATATCCTTTAAAAACCCTTTTCATTTCATAAATTTTGGGTAAAAAAATAGTTGTCAGCCTCATGCCCATCATATTGCCACTTTTTGGCCCATCATGATCCTGCACATACCCACAATACCAGTTGATAATTCAAACAGTCAAACTTGTGCCAACATCAAAGCTATTCAAGACACTTTGGTTCCTAACAATCAAGAAGCTCCTGCTAGTACTTCTCTCAAAGTTGATGCACAAATCAGTCAATTAACCAAAAGTTTTGACAAGCAATTACGGTTCAAGGATAATGGAGTTGGGGAGTACTCTCTCTATCTTTCTAATCTACCTACATCATCGTGGTCACATGGAAAGCCTTCTATCACACAACATCATATATATGTAGCATCAACATCAATGCAACCACCAACAGAGCCAAGTACAAAGTTTAATGGATGATTTATCAAAGAAAAATTCCCTATGGAAGATTCTGAGGATAGAGAAGTTCTAAGTTGGCTCTATAAAGATGAAGATGAAACAGTTATCAATGTTAAACTACCAACTGATCAATATGGTAAAGGATATTTAATCATGCAAAAGATGGGCTACGATGGTAATGGTCCTATTAAAAGGAGAAAAGGAGTAGTTGAGCCTATTCACCTTCCAAGACTTGCTGCAAAAGATAAAACAAGACTAGGCTATGATACCAACTCAAAAGAAGTAATATCTAAGTAGTTGCATGATACTGTCCTCACATTGCAAGAAGGTTTTGATCCAAGGGAAGCCTGCTTGATAGATATTCAGAACTTCGTAGATAATAACTCTGACACAGACTCTGGAGAATACAAATGGGACACCATCTAGAATGATGATATATGGAGGGATAAAAGGGTTGATGTGATACACAAGTATACGCCTACTCTAATCAAAGTTGAAGGTTCAAGGACCCAACCACAAGAATCTAAACTACAACGTAACTATGACTCT
>VDFB02183475.1:0-16995 GCA_007258455.2 Sequoia sempervirens
TGACTCTTAGTGTAATGATGCAAGTTTCACTTGCATGTGACTAGATTAAATAATTAATAATAAATGTTAAATAATGAAATGAATTAAATTTAGACAAATCTAGATTTTTTTCCTTAAAGAAATTAGGTATTATCTGATTTTGAAATATTGACATGCAAATTTAAAACATAAAACAATACAAATGAAAAAAAAATTACCATCAAATTGACAAGAAACACTTCAAATGGAAATAAAATGTTTCCATCCAATTGAAAAATCAATATTTATCTAGCTTTTACATGATAAGTGAGATTTTGGAGGCTTTCACCTAATAAAAATGGAAATAAAATGTTTCCATCCAATTGGAAAATCAACATTTATCTAGCTTTTACATTATAAGTGATATTTTTTGCAGGCTTTCACCTAATATTTTTGACCATTCAATGACAACTAATCTACCATTTAATGTGAGCTGAAACTTATTTTCTATGATTTAAAATTCATTTACATGCATGAGACTTGTTTCTAAATATGGAAAATTCAAAATCAATTCATGGGTTGAATTTTTAGATCTTCTTTTGTGAGCTTTTGTTGATAAACTTATTGAACCTCAAAATTATATGTTTGAGAGTTAAATCTAAGTTGCTTGTTAGTAACATGGAGTCAACCTTGAAGCCATTAATAATGTGATTAAACATATTTAAGAGTTAAATTAAAATTATTGAACAACATGGGATAGATTTAAAATCATTCACAAAGTGATCTTTCAAAATAAAGAGAGATTTATCAGGGTATACTTTGATAATTATTTCATTACATATTATAAATCATATATTTAAAAGTATTATATAATTTATATTATTAATATTAATATAATTGTTGATTTTTATAATTAAATTAACAAAAGTATGTGGTTATATTTTAAATAACTTAAAGTCCCAATTCATTATATATGAAATGGTCAAAGTCACAAATTAATAGTACTTCATACAAAAAAAAATATATTATTTTAATTAAAATTTTTTCTCATCCCATCCATTCTTTTCATTTAAGTTTTCCCTCATTATCTCTTATTTTCCCAACCATCTAGGAGGCCAAGACAATTTCTTCCTAAATTAGCAAACCTTACACCTTTGAACATTTCCTATCATAGCTTATAGATTCTTTTTCCCATGGGTAAGTTTTAGGATGTAATTATTGTACTAAAAATATTTGGAAGCCCAAACCCATGTCTAACTAACAAGTTTGGAATAATAATACACATGTCATCATACTAGATCCATATGTCTTATAGTACAATAAATTATGAAAATATCATTTCAAGCTATATTAATGTCCGCCATTGTTTTACTTAAAATATCATCAATTAGCTTGTCATACTGTTGAGATAATCTAATCATTGTAAATCTTTTATGTAGATCTCTTGTAGAAACAAAGATAAGAGGTAGTTCCTCACTACCCCAAATGGTAAAGCCATTATATGCTCGATAAAGAAATATGCCCTAATACAAAATTTTGAGTGAGGTTGGTCACCATATCCAATCCCATAAACTATTTGGTAAAATTAAAAGAACCTAATTTATCATATATGAAAATGGATTGCAACCATCTATCTATGACATGACCTTCATAAATTGATCCTTTTGACCTTCACATGATGGTGAACCATTTTACAAGGAAACCAATGGGCCATCAAATCAATCACCATAAACCTACAACAAGAGATAAGAGAACAAGGAGCAAAATATTATTACTTCTTACCATGTTACAAAATGCTTGTACGAAAGTGATGGTTATCAACACACGAAGGAATTTAATCAGGAGTATATTCAAACTAAAATAAATTTGTTTGCCAAGAATATTGTGCCATAGTGTAATTGAAGTTGGATTAATTCACACAAGTGACACAAATGATATAATATAATGGTATGTGGTGGCAAGGATAAGAACATACCTTACATTAGGGAGGTTTGATTTTTTTTTCCCAATCCTACCAATCAATTCCATTACTTACAAAAATGTTTGTAGCACAATTTATTTCTTCATAACAATGCAAGAAGATAATTCTCTCAAAATATTTACTAATATCCAATGTTTCTTCTAAGAGGATTTGCAATATTAAATTTTCTCAATTTTCATTATGAATCTCATTTATCACTATAAATGAGTGCCCTCCTACTTTTAATTTTCTACACTCTTTTAGATTTACCATAATTTAAGGCCACAATTTAGTAGTTCATGTTTTTCCATGTTTATGGATCCCCCATGAATAAAAGAACTATTTTCATCTCTTATTATAATTCTCAAACTAAGTAGAATTTAAATCATTAGCAAAATTAAATTTGGTGAAACCAACCAAGAATGAATTTGATGTCACTTTTTTGTAGTATTTAGGTCTTGTATCCCAATCCTTTAATGGTGGTGGTGCCTCCATATTCCATTTATTTAGCATTTTTTTATATGTGAAAACAACCCCATCTTTTTAGATTTTAAGTTTGGACCAAGGTTTTCTTTGATGAATTTGAACTTATTCTATCCAATTATTATTTTCATAGTAAAGGATTTCCATTAAAGGTTCATTATTTTCTCTCTACTCATAGGTCCAAAAATATAAAAAAGAAGGGCAATATTTTAGAGCAATGTAATACCCCGCCACTCAACCCTAGAGGAAGTTGCAATTAACTACTCAAACGTACTAATTTTTTTTTATTGAAGTACAAATAACATGCAAGTTCACTACCCATTGCCAACAACCTCTAAGGTTACGAAACTAAGATTACTTTAAAACCCAAACAAGAAACATGAATTGAAACCATAAAATTTAATTACTTAAGGAATTAAGAACACATGCATTCCATACATGATAAATTACATCAAAGAATAAGAGATATCACATGATTTCAAATAACAATAATTTAATAATAAGATTACAACTCTCATTCCCTAAATGAGGTAAATCCAATAAGCGTGGTTACATAATACATCTTCCACCTCAATAACAAATGAGGGGTAATTAATTACAAGATTCAAATGAAATGAATAAAGCATGAAATGAAATTGGATCCCATGAGCTCTCAAACTAGAAATCTCATCCACATGAACAAGAAGAAAACCCAATGGAGTAAGGTGCGCATTCCACCCAACCATATGGTACCCGGACAACCCGTTACTAAGAGGGTAGTAACAGGAATCCTGCCAGAACCATCAACCTCTGACACAAGATGGCTCATGGTGACACAATAATCCATGAACCATTGCAACCATGGAATAACACAGGGTACAACTCTAACATCCGCGACATGCAGTCACATCCAATGCGATGGAGGTCAAAACATCATTAATCCAATGACGGATAAACATGTATCAGTATTAGCTCAAACATACTGTCGAAAACATGGCGAACATAACATCCATATAAATCAGTGAGCTACAAAATGAAAATCAGCCCTCAAGTGGCACGGGAGAAATAGGAGCTAAAGATTCGGAATTTACATTCATGGGAGGAAGGTACCTTATTCTGATTGCCATTAGAAATCTGGGACCAGTATAGGAAAAGGACGAAAAGATTGAAATTCCTGTTTGGAAAAAATGAAAAACATGTAAAGATAATATTTGATTTAGAACAATGGGATGGAAGACATGGCCACCATCATTATATCGCTATGACTGGCGGGACAAGCACAAGGAGTTACTGGTGGTTGATTTGGAAGAGTTAAGGGTAAAAACTGGAGAAAGAGGATGACTGGGTGTTTCAAAGGCGGGGAGAATCTGAAAAGAAGGAGGAACTTATCCCATTTTGCTTGAGATGATCAGGACTTTTTAAAGGAAGGGTGTTCGGGGACGTAAGGGCGTAGAAAGGCACGAGGTGCTCAATTACGAAGAGCTCACGAGTTGGTTTTTGGCTTGGTCTTTTGCCCGGTAAATTTCGGCTTTGGTTTTTATTGACCTTCTTGGTGCTTTTGTGGTTGGATACCACTACGCTTTTTCTAGTTTTCCTTACTTGTGTGACTGTTTTCTTTATTTGGACTTTTTTTACTCTTTTTGTTGGCCAAACTTGGTGGTTTTAGGTCCCTATAAAACCTATTTTTCCCTTTATCAAAATTATTCATATACAACATCATCTCATCATAGAAAACATCCACATCGCTCTAAAGCTAGGGATCATAAAACAATAAGAAAGATGAAGGTTTATCATAGTAAAGGTATTGTCTAGCACATATACAAATCTAAACACATAATAGTAACAGCTGGAGGGGCACTACAAGAAATCCTAGACTAAGTGAGGGCCCATTGGTGAGCTACATAAGTGTGCTCAAGTAAGGATCTATCAATGGTCCATCCAATGCCCATCATTATAAAATGTTGGTTCCAAATTTCTATGGAATGTTCATTGTGGAGGATAATGTGTTTTCTTGATTCTTTTATCTTTTGGCATAATGCACATCTCTATGGTCCACATGTACCTCTCTTTGTTGAGATTGATCATATGTGTGGATCTTTTCAATTTTTACTAACCCTATAAATCAATATATATTTTTCTAGAGCCTCTTTGCCATCAGACAAAATTAACTAACCCATTTTTTTGTTACACATATTCTATGTTTCTAAGCTAATGTATCTAGATTTAACTTTGTATTCACTAAATGTATTCTCTCCATTCCATTTTATACCAGCATTCCCTATTTGATTTGTGGATGTGAATCATCTATTAAACATATAATATATATTTATATGGATATAAAATTAGGGACGTGTCTAGGTGTTCCCAAACAATGAGCCATTATCCCTACATTTATCCACTTAATAATCACACTAGGTTATTTTATTAAAATGCCTAAGTCTTTTTCCTGCATCATTATGAAATTCGACCCCCTCTTCATCTAGTCACAGTAAGATGTTTTAAAGTGAACGTGCTAAAATTTTCTTTTAAGTTATCCATGCTTGGCCCCATGAGTATTAAAATGTTCAATTAATCATCCTATAGAACCAATCCTGCACTAACATATGGCATTATTCTATTGGTTCTATCATTCTATGTTGAGTTTTTAACTCAGTAAAAGTTCCCTGCAAAAGCATGGAATTTTTGACATGTGGAAAATTTATGTTATACACTAATATGGGGCCCTAAAGAACATCCCATCAATTCCATGTGCCAAAGTTTGAGGCTTTCTTCCATTCCACTGAACCCTTTTGGGAGAGACCATAGGTGCCTTGCAGAAGCATGGGAGGACATGTGATAGAGTTTCAATGATGTTGCATCTGAGTGGCTTAATAGGTGCCACATGGCATCATCTTATGGATTTTTCATCATTCCATGGGGTGTTTTTGTGAAGACTTGTTTAGAGCTATAGAACCACAGGAAGGTGACAGATGTAAAAATCTGAACTATCAGAAGGACATGTGTATGTTCTTATCAAGCATAGAATATTTTTATGGTATAAAGGGGGGCTTAATGTGAGATTATATTGTGTCGCATGGCACAATCCAGAGGGTTTCCACTATTCCACAAACCCTTTTATGCTACTTGATCTTGTGTCTGCAAAATCACAAGAGGCTACCATGTGTGTAAAGCTGACTCATCCTCCCAATGGTGCACTTTTTAATTGAGCTAGGGGAGAGGGGCCCATAGTGGATCAGGGTCAAATAGTGGGGATAGAAGTAGTCCTTAGTGGGTCCCATAGTTAAGCACCATAATATCCAATTGAAAAACACTTTTTATCCATAAAATGCACAAACTGAAAAATCATGTGATGCCACATTAGCGCACCAATAAAACATGACTTAGTGCACCACTATCGGTCTCACCTTTTTTTTGGGCCTCTTTTGGATACCTAAAAAAAAAGCATGTTGATGTGGCATCATATTGATGACGTGGCCCTAAAACAAAATATAGAAGCATGAGAGTTGTCAAATAAACTATTGTACAACATTGGGAGTGATTTGAAATTTCCACATAAGATTTTGAGAAAGGAAAAGTTAGGGTGCTCCACTATGGGCCCTTCTCCCCTATAAAAGTGATCCCAAATGGAATATGTCTATTGGTCCAATATCTTATCAACATAGGTTAAATATTTTAAAATTAGTCCAACCAGTTGATATTGTTGAATCAAAACTCTTTCTTGTGGATCAACGACCCACATTCAAACTCATAGAATGGGTAGTTGCATGCTCTAGTTCATGTAAGTTGAAAGTAATGTATGGAAGTTAAGGTAGAAAAACAACTTCCTACACTAATCTTGAGAGGAGGATAATGCAAAAAATTTACAAATCTTTAATAGTTACAAAAATTTAAATAGAAATAAACTAAAATATCCTCCTTCTATTGTTACTCTAAATACTTAGTGGTTGATGTTTATTATTTTCATGTTTTAAATTTTAATGTCTTGAGTTGTAACCCTATTTTGGACTCAAGGGGTGTGACTATTTTCACCCACCTTTTCTTTTGAATTTGTGTAACACTATTTTATAAATTATAATATTAACACTATTAATAAAATCACTACTAACTCATAAAAATAATATTATAAGATGTTAGAATTAGAGATGTTTCATTTATCACACTATGATAGTCTTCAAGTACTAGACAAAGATTCATTGCAAAATCCATATGAAATAAAAAATTTCCTAGTTAGAATCCTTATCATACTATCTATTGAGTTGGGAACCCTTTAGCACCTTATTTTCTTCACCATTTTCCTTTTAATTTTATGTACTTAATTAGATACGTTTACAATTATCCCCATATTTTGAGGTTTACTACATTTTGTAATAGGCATAACCTTTCACTAATTATATTTGTATTAAAAATCTTTGTGATTGGTGATTTTTTAAAATCCACAAGTCCTCTTTTGGAAAATAGAACTATATATAAGGATGGCCAAATCAGTAGTGTTTTACAAAAGTATAATTCAATAATGGTTAAATCACCTCCCAATTCTTTCTAAGTCATTTACCTTAAGAAATTTTTACCATAGTAAACTAGATTAATGGTTGATCACCTATAATTTATGAAAAAAGTTTCAATTGTATATCACATTCACCATTTCTATTAAAAGTACACCATATATTGGGGATATCTAAATTCCCTTTACAATAAAAATCCACCCTACATTTGGGACTATACGCTATGAAATTACAACCCATACTTTGGATCCTAGTGTTAATCACCTATCATTTACATCCATCATTATACAATCTAGCATAATTGACTACATTTGAATTTATATGTATATACATTTATATTCTAAAATTAGTATTTTAGACACTTAGTTACACTCTGAATTAGATTGAGGAGATTATTTTTATCGTTTCTTTGGAATCTTCAATTACTAATGACTTCATCCTAATTGGAACTCTACTTTTAGTCACCCATTCTAAAATATAAAGTGGACAATCATGGATATTATCTTCATCATAATAATTCATTAGTAGTCCCACCTTTTGTCATAAGATAATGCCCATTTATTGATTGAAATTTTAAATTATTCAACCCTAAGAATTCATGAATGCATGTGCAAATAAATGTGGCATATCTCAAATGTCAAAAAATATCTACAAGTTTCCACATGTTCGATATAATTAAGGTATATTACTTATCATCAATGATGGGAAACACTTTAATGATTGAAAGACTACTAGATGGGCTAGTCACAATTGTTGGTCTTACCAAATTAGATTAGTAATGGTTAACTTTTGGAGTTGGTTCATAAAAAATATGTATATGAATGACTAGAATTTTTTTCCCTTGAGTTTATAGCCTTTCTTGGGTGATTCCACAATACTGGTTTAGAATTTTTGGCCAAACTAAAAATTGAACTGATTTTTTCTAACTAAATCTTCAGTTTCGAGCACCTATAACAGCTAAACCATGAGGAATTTGAAGATGATGCAACTAGTGATTTGTGGCATTTTCTCTGTAGATTCTAAATATATATTTTTAAAAAAAATTGGAATTATATTGCACGTCTTTTTCCATCTTGTTTGAAAACTAGTTTTTTTCAGTAAACACCATTTTTAAGGAGTTGTGTTCACTGTATAACACAATTTTCTTTCCATGAAGGATAAAATTCTTTCTTTTTTTTAATTTAGATTTGTAACTATGAGATCTAGTGCTTCCAATTGGTTTTATAGTGTTTTATTGAATATTTTTTCCTTAATCGTGTTTCAAAGTCTAACAAATTACAATTCAGACATTGGCAGACCATATAACACAACTTTTTTGTATGTATCGAAATTCAACTTTATTTTTTGTTGGATCAAAATATTCACAAGAAATAAATTATACTTTTTGGGAAGCTTATAATAAGGACTACATACTTACAAAAATAAATTTTAAATGAATTCGTTTAATCCCCCAAAAGGTAAATCAAAAGTGGTTTTTTATCAACATTTTGATAGGTGTAAAGGAGTTCGCTATAGGTATGGTTTAAAACTAGTGGAGTTCTATCCAAGGGGGTTTCAACTAAGGTAGTTTGATCAAACCCTTTTCAATTGGAATGCTTTATATGAAACATTTTAATGCTTAAATCATTATATTTTCTAAAAATATATAATTTTAGCAAAAATTAGAATCTCCAAGAAATTGTAAACCAACTTTGTGGGATCACCCTCATACTAGCCCCATTTATGTCTAGTTAAGATTGACTTTGTTTGGATTGATGCATGCAAAATTTAACATTTTATTTAAACATTCAAATTATAATTATAAAATTTTCCTTGTTTCACTAGTTATTATGAGCTAGCTTGGTAAACATTTTCACTAAATGATATATTTTTATATATGAAGATGTTTAATATACCATTAATACACAACAAGTAGGATTAGAGAAAGGAAATTTTGAACAAGAAACAATCATTATAGGAACATTTGAAATTAGAGCCTAAAAAGAACACACTACATTAAAATCATATATGGCATCTACATGTAAACAAATATTGTCTACAATATTCACTTAAATCATAACACTAGCCTATCTAGGGTTCTCAAGAACAACTTGACCCTAGGAATTTGACAATCTCCACAAGGATTTGTGTTAGCACTATCTTGACAAATTCAAACATAGACAAGTTGAAGCTGATCAAATATCTACACACAATCTATGATTTTATTCTTTCATGTTTAGATTTATTCCTACACACTATATCAAATTCATGACGTTCATGTTCATACCTAAAGAACCTGAATAAAAAAATATAGTAATTTTTATAGCCTAAGACATCTTCATAATTGAAAACATTAATTTTTATACCTATAAAAAATATATCCAACCTAACATCATTCTTAATTTTGCATTCATTATTTGTAAAACTATATAATTATAATATATTACATTTAATTTTATAATTTTTATTTCTAATTATAGACCCAATTTACTCTCTAAATATTAGGTTTAACATCACTTAATTATGCCAAGATGCATTTAAGTTCTATAAAAAGACAGTCTCCTTTAATTTTGACTCACAAGCATAAGTGTAACATTTATATAGATTAGATTTATATTTATAAATTTTAAATTAAATATTACAAAATTAAAAGAATATTTGAAATAGAAATCAAAGTTTAATTTAAAATGAATTATTTAGAAAATATAAGATAAGTGGCCATGAGAAAGATATATCTCCACAAATTTTATATAAACTTTTAACATATATATTTTATTTATTTATAATTGTAGACTTGGTTTACTTTATTAAATTAGAGCATTTAAATTTATTTAAATTTAATCTAAAATATTTATATTTAATATATATTTTCATTTATCTTCTGAATACTCATCAACTCCTGAGCTGTATTTAGGTAATTAGCCCAAACTATTTATGTAAAGCAGTTAAAAACTCATTAAATCCAGACTCCCCTATTACAAGATTTTTGCCGAACAATTCGCCAAAAATAGGCTATATCATCATCTGTGCCATCGCAGAAGAAACAAAATTCTTGTTGCATAACAAGATAGGCCCGAGTTTGGAGATCATGGATCAGCTAAAATGGTTTCTTTTAATGGTATTATGTGTTGTCATTCTATTACCAGGTATCAACTTCATTCATTTTATTTAATTACAGCTCTACAAATTCTCATTCTCCTTTACTGGTGTTTTAGTTCCAACTGTTGAACTCTGATATGTATCTCAAACGCTAAAAATTGGAAGCTTTTAATAAATATTGTAACAGATTTTGGAAAAATTTAAGAGAAAACTGATTTAAATTGCTCATGGTTTTATTCAGCAACTGAGGTGTGTTATGGAGCAACAACACCCGAAAATAATGAGGAGATTGAGTTGATTGGAGCAAATCAAACTGAAATCAGATACGGCGCAGCATTGAGTGGAAGGAAGGTTCTGGCAACCACATTCCAATCATGTGAAAACTGTTTTATATGGAGTGGGTGTGGTAATATAACGACATGTTGTTTTACAATTAAATGTGACGGTAGATGCCGTTATACCAAATCTTTTTGTAGTTGCGATAAATGTACGACTTGATGCTGCTTTTCCTGCGACCACCTTTGAATGTAATGTTGGGATATCTTAATAAAATGAGTGAATAAGTTAGATGAGATGCTTTGCAAAATTTACTGTATTAGACTTATTGAAATACTCAGATTTTCTATGAGTAGGATAAATATTGTTTGCCTGATTATGAATTTCTTTACAGGGAAAAGAACTAGATCTCCTTACTTTAGGCTAATTACTCAAATTTGCTTGAAACATTCTTATTTAAATTTAATTAATATTAGCAAAGTTAAGCTTTTATTCACTAACATTATTAACATCCTTTAGTCTTTGGTTTTGGGCTGTCCATGCTTTACATAGCTCCTGTGATACAGTGCCTTAAGCTGTAGGATTCGTAATATTTTTCTTAATTAAAATTTTAATTTTTACATTTATTTGAATTTAATTAATATAAATAAAATTGTTAATTTTTTAATTGTTATATTTGCATCTGAAATCTATTCTTAATGATTCTATAAGGAAAAATAATATTTTTCATATGAAATTTTATTATGTCCAGAGGCCTGTCTACAATGGCAGCACAAATCTAAGTACACAAAAACCCTTTGTCAAAAATTTTGGCATCCCGCTTGCTGTCATGGCGGTTACGAGCAAGAAGAAGCTGAAAAGTTTCATTGGTGGTGGTAATGGTGGTAACAGCAGATCTGACATTTCTAAGCATCATCCGTGGGAAAGCAGCGCCTTTATGGGAATGAAGCTATATACTTTTCAAATCTGGAGGTGTGCAATGCCTTTTCTATGCTTCTCTTAATTTAAAGATGAGTGTTGTTAATAGGGGGTTTTTTGTGCAATGTCTTTTATGTGCTTCTCTGGTTCAAGTGGAGAATGGGAATCGGCTGAGGAAGCTACAGATTCTGCTACATTCTTGGCCAACTTCACAACGCTTTCTTTCTCAGATTCATTGATAACTTACTGGTAATTACAGCGCATTTTCCTGTGATAAATTCTACTAATCAAAACCACCGTAGAATATTTGAATGATGTGCAATTTGTCTCATTAATGTGCTTTGCATGGCTGTAGCATGATTTGTGTATGGACTTTTTATTGTAGAGATCAGATACATTTATCAAATATAGGATTTTTTTCATAGATTCTTGATCTGGAACAGACTTTCCAATTACAAATTTTGAGGAAAGATTAATAATAAAATTTAGCCTCTATGCGAAATTACATGGTGACTATCTGATAGATATGGTGGGTCTTTAGATGTCTTTATTCATGGAAAACCATGCGCCATAATAGATTTGTGCTCATGTCTGGAAACCAAGCTTAGATCACTCTAAGGCGTAGAAGTCACTCTTTAGATAAGATTATCAAACACCTTCAAGTGTGTGGGGTAAGCTTACACCAAATTCTTAAATATTTGAAAGGGAGAGGACATACCCATTGTGTCGAGCTTTGGTAAAGCCAATTGATTTGAGATCCTTTGGTAAAGCATTTACTTCTAGCTTTTTTTATTTTGTCGCAAGGTGTGCAATAGTAAGTCAATATTTTGGTTATGCACTACAGACCTAATTTTGTTTCTAAACATCAGAGAATGTTATTAAGAAGTAAAACATTAAATTTCAGATGTATTTTTTAATATCATCTAGGATGCTTCTATTTGTAATCAATCGTCAATGACATTTTCTAAGGTTTCTTTGCATGGTACAATCTATTTTGTGAAATATCATTTCATTGCTGAAATGATCAAGAAAAAACATTTGAACAACTATAAATAGTTTCTATTATGTTTTAAGGAATGCAATATCTATAATAAACTTAATAGGTTAGATATTTGACATAAAGAAAATTCATCACCAGCAATTCATAGCTAGCAATTCACTGCCGCAGAAAATTCACCAACAGAAAATTCACCGCAAAGTAAAATTCACGGCCAGCAATTCACCACGGTGGAAAATTAATCGCATTAATATTTTTAATAAAATCAAAGTGGTGAATTTTATTTATCGTGAATTTTCAAAAATTAACTGCATTAATAATTTTAATAAAATCAAAAATCAAAAATTTTGAAATATATATTAACAAATATTAATACGATTAATTTTATTGCTGACGGTGAATTTTATTTCGTGTGAATTTTCCTAAAACCAGATTTTTTTTTTTATATTAATGATAGTTTAAACACAGTTATACATAGAAGCTACAGTTGGAAGCTTGCTGCTACAACAGATTGGTGTTACACAACTACTGCTGTATGCACGCCCTTACATCATACATATCATGTATCAACCTAGCTATTTGATAAATAAGGACAAAATGGATTGACTTGTACAGAATTTATCATATACAATCATAACATTTTTGTTGAATCAAAACTGTTGGAGTTAATCTCCAACTGCCTCATTTATTTTTCCGTATACCTTACTGTTTTCTATCTAATCTATCTCTGTGCAGGTTACGTGCCTTCCTACTCACTCCAAATCAGGACATTTTTGAGTCAAAGAATGCTTTTCATTATTATCTTCTTCAAACTTCCTTACAGTGGATGAAAAACTTTTTATTAAATGCATTTTATAATTTTTTGATTTCCCTCCTTTGCTAGATATGTATAGAAGAGTCTGGAAACTCTTAATGGCTGTAGTAGCAGAAATATAATGAAAAGAACAGGGTAAAACAGAGTTTTGGCTGGGCTGTAGCAAAAGGTGCCATCACCGTTGTCTCTATGAAATGAAGAAAGAACAAATATTTGTAATCAAATGTTGCTTGCAGTTCTGTGTTTTGGGTTATATGAATTCAGAGCTTTGAATGTTTTAAAATATAAATGGAAATATATTTTCAGACTGCTCTGTTTCTATCTGTGTTTTTTTGTTCTTCATTCTTGTGTATGCATTTTCATCTGCATCTCTCTATCAGTGGTATCTCTCTATCAGTGGTATCAGGGCTGAAGGTTATTGGGTAAAGTGATTGGAAAAGATTTCAAAGAGTTGGAAGGGTTATTCACAGTCATCAATGGCAGCTCCCAGCAGAAGTTTGAGAAACCCACAAATTCCTCAGTTCAATGGGAATAATTATGATTATTGGGCAATTACAATGGAGGAATTATTTTGTGCTCAAGACTTATGGGAGTTTGTTGAGAATGCTTACCCAGAACTAGCAGATGCAACAGCATATAATGCATTAACTCAAGCAGAGAAAGACATATTGAAGGAAATAAAAAGAAAGATTCAAAAGCCCTCTTCTTCATTTTTCAAGGAGTAAATGAAAGCATTTTTCCAAGGATTCAAGCAGTAACAAAGTCCAAGCAAGCATGGGATATTCTTCAAACAGCTTATCAAGGAATGGAAAAAGTGAAAATAGCTAAGTTGCAAATGCTAAGAAGGGATTTTGAGACCATCTACATGAAAGAATCAGATACAATAGACTCATTTTTCACTCAAATAATTGGATTGGTAAATCAAATTAGATCTCATGGTGAAAACCTTGAAGAGAGAAGAGTGGTTGAAAAGATTTTAAGGACTTTACCCACAAAATTTGAAACAATTGATGTAACCATAGAGGAAACAAAGGACCTCACACAGTTTTCAGTTGATGAGCTGCATGCATCACTCATTTCTCATGAGCATAGGTTGAGCAGGTCAGCAAATTCATCATTGGAGCATGCTTTTAAAACACAAGTTTCATTCAACCATGGTAGAGGTAGGGGAAGAACAAATTTCAGAGGTAGAGGAAGAAACTCATATAGAGGTGGAAGAAGCAGCCCATAAAATTCAAGTGGAAGAGGTAGCAACCCATCAAGCTCAAGTGGAAGATTCAATTATCAAACATCAACTCAAAATCAGCCCCAAAGCCAAAGGTATGATAAGTCCTCAGTTCAATGTCATTATTGCAAGAAATTTGGGCATTATTTAAGTGAATGTAGAAAGAAGCAATATGATTCTAGGCAACAAAGTGCAAATTTTACCAAGGAAAATCAAACTCAAGATAGCATGTTCATAGCTTGTAATGTTGCACAAGAAAGTGAGAAAGACATATGGTTTTTAGACTCAAGCTGTAGCAACCATATGAGTGGAAACATAGAAATGTTTTCATGTTTGGATGAGAGTGTGAAATCAAATGTAACATTGGGTAATGACAACAAAGTTTCAGTTATGCATAAAGGAAGTGTCAACATTTTAACCAAAAAGGGGGAGAAATTTTTTATTTCAGATGTGTATTTTGTTCCTAGGCTGAAACATAACTTAATGAGTATAGGACAGCTCATTCAAAAGGGGTATAGAGTCTATTTCAAAAACAAAGAATGCACAATTTTAGACAAATATTCAAGCAATCAGCTTATAGCAAAAGTCCAAATGACAAGCAATAGAATGTTTCCCCTAAGGATAAAACCGGATTTGAATGTAGAGTTTGCTCAAGAACACCCCTCATTGAACCCACAAGTGTATGAAGAAAAATTTACAACAATCACACAAAAAATCTTTCAAGCTGAAATTAAGGATGAGAATTGGTTATGGCACCTAAGATTTGGACATTTAAACTTTAGAAGCTTAAATTTATTGCATAAGAAAAGAATGGTGAAGGGGCTACCTCTAATAGAAAAACTAGATAGAATATGTGAAGGTTGCATCTTGGGAAAACAACATAAAGAATCATTTCCAGCAGGGAAGTCAATTCTTGCAAATAAACCATTGGAGATTGTTCATTCAGATTTGTGTGAACCAATGCAAACAACCTCCATTGGTGGAAGCTACTACTTCTTGACATTCATTGATGACTTCACAAGAAAGATATGGGTCTACTTTCTAAAAGATAAGCATGAGGTGTTTGATTATTTTCGTCAATTCAAGGCTCTTGTTGAGAAGCAAAGTGTGCATCACATCAAAGCATTGAGAATGGATAGAGGCAGTGAATACATTTCAAATGACTTCATAAATTTTTGCAAAGACCATGGAATTCACAAGCAATTTACCACTAGATACACCCCTCAGCAAAATGGTGTAGCTGAAAGGAAAAATAGAACAATTATGGAAATGGCAAGAAGCATGTTGAAGGAAAAACATTTGTCAAATGAGTATTGGGTTGAAGCTATAGCATGTGAAGCATATATAATTAATAGATGTCCCACTAAAAGTGTCATCAATATGATTCCAGAAGAAGCATGGAGTGGAAAAAAACATAACGTTTCTCATATGAGAGTATTTGGATGTGTGGCTTATGCACATGTACCAGATGAGTTGAGAAGAAAGTTGGACATCAAAGGAGAAAAATGTATATTTGTGGGATACAATGATGAATCCAAGGCATAAAAGTTATACATTCCAATCAGCAAGAAGGTTATAATCAGCAGAGATGTGCAATTTGTAGAAGATGAAGCATGCGATGGAACTTTGGATAAAACAATCAATATTGTAGCCAACTTGCCACAAGAAGAAAATGAAGATTTTATATTAGCAAGTACTCCTTCAAATGTGACTCCTCCTACAACTATTCAAGGTCAACAAAGTGGACAACAAATGACACCATCAAATGTAAGGACAGCCTCACAAACACAAGAAAATACACCATCAAATGTGCAACATACTCCATTATCAATTGGCACTCTTGGTGTTGGACCATCTAGCCCGCATTCAACAAATTCAAGTGACATGTCCAATCCTACATTAGCAAGCTTAAGAAGACAAAAAATCAGAAGTTTAAGAGATATTTATGAGCAAAATGATGGTGAAAATAATGCAGGTCAGAATTCTCTTTTTTCTTTATATTCATATGTTGAAGATCCAATTCATTTTGAAGATGCTACCAAAGAAGAAAAATGGGTAAATGCAATGGATGAAGAAATTGATGCAATAGAAAAGAATGAAACATGGGAATTAGTTAACCTTCCACAAGGAAAAGAAGTGATAGGAGTGAAGTGGGTTTATAAGACAAAATTGAATGCAAATGGTGATGTGCAAAGACACAAGGCAAGGCTTGTAGCAAAAGGTTATTCACAACAACTCAAGATAGACTACAATGAGACATTTGCACCGGTAACCCGTCTAGACACTATAAGAACAATACTAGCCATAGCAGCTCAAAACAAGTGGGCGGTATATCAAATGGATGTGAAATCAACTTTCTTAAATGGAATATTAGAAGAAGAGGTCTATGTGGAGCAACCACTTAGGTATGATATTTTGGGTCATGAAAACAAGGTTTACAAACTCAAGAAGGCACTCTATGGACTTAAACAAGCTCCAAGGGCATGGTATAGTAGAATTGATTCTTACCTTTTGCAAAATGGCTTCAATAGGTGTAGCAGTGAGCCTACATTGTATACCAACATGAATGAGCAAGGTGAGATCATAATTGTATGCTTATATGTTGATGACTTGATATTCACTAGTGATTTATCAATTGACATGTTCAAATCAGCTATGAAGAAAGAATTTGAGATGATTGATTTGAGTTTAATGAAGTATTTTCTTGGCATTGAAGTAAGTCAAACTAAGAAAGGTATATTCATCTCACAATCTAAGTATGCAAATGATATATTTAGGAGGTTTAATATGATGAATTGCAAATCA
>VDFB02183476.1:0-14365 GCA_007258455.2 Sequoia sempervirens
AATTTTGCTCAAATTTGGCATGCAAGCAGTCTGATATACTCTGAACGCTGTATGGTGATCGGAATCTCGAAAATACTGACGAATTGCCCAGAATTGCAGACTTACTAAAAATAGTAAGTATCTCGGAATTTGATGAAATTTGGCTGGAAGCCTGCTGGATGTCTACTGACAACATTGCTAAGTTCAATTTTCAATTTACTGGCCCTACTTGACCTTGACTTGACCAAAAATGATGAAACGCTAATTTGCATTGGCCAATATCTTCACGTTTAAGCTCAATGACGACACAACCCCCGAAAGACGGACACCAGAAAAGAGACAGAGCGAGAGAGCGAGGAAAAAAAACCCAAGCCAAAAGACCAGAACGGAGCAAAAATAAGGGGGTCCCCATCTGAATGGGGCGATGTGTGAAAAGGTCACAACACCTCCCTTCGTCGAAGAGATTGGTAGGGTATCCTTTAACGATTACCAACTGAGCATAGTGTTGTGTCCTACACAACTAGAACCTTGCTATTTCACAATCTCAAACTAGTACAAGGACCACAATGAACTGACAGTGTAAACATCGCCCGATCTAAGAGGATGTAGGTACAATACACTACTTTGATCAAAGAGTTTTAGTTCAGTAAACGACTGAGAGAGTCATCTATCATATACACTACTTAGGGCCGATTTGACTTAAGGCTATCTTACACTACGCGTAGGTTATGTCCTTCATTGGGTAATCAGTCACCCTAGACTTCCTACAACATTCCAACTGCTAGAAATGAAACAACATAACAAGTAATTCACCTATTACCCTTATATTGGAAATCTTTATCCTAGGAGTAACCCGGGCTTACCTTAGTTAACCTAATAACTTAAGCCGGTAGAATTTACTTGACTCTTGTCTTCATTTCGGTTCTAGTATATAGTTACTATTGCAGCAATACTCTCCTTATATGGAGATCATACAATTAATGCAGATTACAACTAGAATGCAACATTTCATTTCCTATGTATCGACAGCAAACATAAAACATCCCATGCTCAACATAGCTAGTATAATTAAATACTTATGTTATACTTTATATAATGTTGCTGAATTCCTCTGTCAAGTTCATTCTCCTATCGTGGAGCATTTAAAAACACCTTATAAAAGCGGCTCTAATGATTCAATTCTCTTTTTTGAAAGCAATCAGGCTTTTAGCAAATAATATCCATGCCAACAGTGTTCTCCTCTTATGGAGATCATACAAAATATGCAACTTCATACTAATATGCATTTAAAATCTCCCCTTATCTCTTTTCATAAATTTTCCCCTTTATGTTAAACAAATAAACCAATCCCTTAATTTATTTTCCACTATTTCCCTTTAATGCAAGATAAGTTAAGCTAATCCCTCAATTTCTTTAAACATTTGATCCCCTTTTTACAACCCCTTTATCCTTAAATCCTTCATTTCATCTACCATTAAAATGCATTGAATTCCCTTATGCATTCACCCTTAATTGTAATGATTTCCCTTATACATTTTCCCTTTAAATACAATGAGATTCCTCACACATTTGCCCTTAAATGCAATGAGATTCCTCACACATTTGCCTTTACATGCAATGAAAGTTTATCAAGACATTACTGATTCTCTATGAACTAATTGCAAACATCAAATTCAAGAATAAAATAGAGCAGCAATTCAAACAAGAATTATTAAATAGATTTCATGCCTGATATATTAAGCTCTTTTCCCAGCACTGCTCTTCTTGACTCTCCTTCAGCAACTTCCAATTGCAGATGTTGCTTTGCAAGTTTCTCAAGCTGTGATGATCTCTTCATGTTTCTCTTCACTAATTGCACTCCTCTAATAGAATTTACCTCAGTTTTGGAATCACTATTCTCAAAGTTTAAAAGGGATTTAGCACAGTCAACTAACAATGGCTGATAAAAGCTTCTAATTTTTACACACTCAGCAAAATGGTAAAATGCAGCAACAGAGAATAACACAGCAGCTAAGATATGAATAAGGGAGCTCTCAAATTCGCAAGAAACAAATTGCTCAAGGATATCCAACAATGAATGGTTGGGCAAGTATCTATAGGCCCGAAATTGCAACAATTTCCTTCTTTGTGGGCATGTAGAATAACAACAAGGCGCCCAGACTTAGTCAAATGTTACATGGCAAGCATATAAACCCTATGTCATCTCAAAAAGGAGTGAATCGACCCTCTTGGAGCCAGGATTATCAGAATAATTCAACTTAAAGCTCAGAAATCGCCACCTACAGGAAAAACATCTTTGCCTAGCGCATGAAAACAAATGACTCATATTGCCGCAATTTGTCAAGTTTTAGCTTGCTACAGCACATAATCTCTAGCTGGCGTTTCCTCTTCTCCAGCGCTGAAAGTTTCCTCCATTATTTTTGCTGCGTTGAAGCTTTCTTCCATTCACGGAAAAAATCTCAGCTGTATGTTGGTTTATTTTCAAATGTTTACACTAAAATATTTGATTCATATTTCTCTTTTTCCCTATGTTTTGAAAGAGGTTCGATACTTTATGAAGTCTCTATGTTTTCCCTAAAAATTAGAGACTATTTTTCTCAATAGTCCACTTTAATAAACTTGCTCACGTTAAAAGATTTAAATCTTTTAACTTTATTACCTTTGAGTTTAATATTTATTCTTTTAACTATTTTCAATTATTTTCTCTTTGGAGTTTATAAATATTTTTACTTAAATATTTAATAATATATATTTATATATTTTATAACATATGTATTTTTATTAAGTATTAATATATTTATATATATATAAATATATATATATTTTTGACATTACCATCGTAATGTATATATATATATATATTTATATATATATATATTTATATAGATGCATATATTACCTTAATATATATACATATATTTTTATACCTTATAAAATATATAAATATATATATCTACACATGTATTTATGTATTTATGTATATATCGTAAAATATATTTACTCCACTGATATATACATATATATATATATGTAGATTTCCTAGACCATAATATTAAAATATTATTTTTACCACAAACATTAGGTGGGGTGTGTACGTATATACATGCGTATAACCATATATACTCTTGTGTATACGTATGTATGTGTATATACATGTCGACACATGCGTATGAGCATATCCATCTACTTAACGTACATATGTATCGATATGTTTATACATATAGATACGTGTACCCAATGTATACATGTGTATACGTACCCACTCAACCTTAAACATCTATCTTTCACATCATTCATAGAAGGATCATAGTACAGTAAGTTTGAAAAATAAATAATCATCACTCACAAAGCACAAAGAAGTAAACCAGACTCCTAAAGCCTATGGATGACTTATCAAGACCAACTTATCTGACTTAGCTTACTCAATCTAAGAAACGTGTGTATGTTCAAATGGTTCACGTTACTGCTTACCCGACCAAGCTCCTCTCCCGAGTGATATTTCTCCTCCACCTAGAGGAATGGTCCTCATACCTGCATTCACCGTCATAAACTTACAACAATCAAATGCTCACAACAATAGCAGTATATATGATTCATTAACCTCCTTATGCAATATTTTACCATGAATAACATCAACTAAGATAACATCAACTGAAACAACATCAAGTGAGATAACATTCATATTGAAAAAAAGGTACAAGCATCATTAATTCATCTCCAGAATTCACACTATATTCACATTTACCCTATCTATTAACGGTAAATAGTAGCTTCACAATTTGGGATGTAACACCTTATGTCTCCCTTGGGCATCCCACTAACTAGCCTTCAGAATTTCTTTTGTTGCTTTAAAAAACAACTTAAGTTATCGAACTAGGCGCCAAGGTGCTTTTTTATGACCCTCCGACCCCTCAACTTAAGTATAAAGTAACTTTATAAAAACATCTTAAGTGAGGAATATAAATATTGAATAAATCAAACCTTAGCAAAAACCCAATGCTCAAACTGGAAAGGACACTGCTGAAGTAGCCTAGCCAGGACCAGTTACCAAAAACAAACTTACTATTTTTAGCAATTGCTAAAAATAGTAAACACACTAAAAACCCAAACTGGCATAAAAACTAATTAGCAAATGCGACTTACTATAAACAGTAAGTGTTGGAATTGGCCCTTGCTAAAAATAGAAAGTCCTGCTCGAATCACTGAAAACCTCCACAGAAAGAAATTGGCACTGAGTTCCCTTACCAAACTCCACTTAGCCTACAAGAACTCTGGAATAGGCTAATGGACAACTCCACTGCTCAGAGACAAGGAGGGGACATTACATTATCAACAAATAGCTTATGATTCACAAGTAACATATTCACAAGATTTTATTCAACAAACAATATCAAATTGCACACAATATGAGAATACATTTTTCTGACCTGTAAGTGTATTTGCAACCAAAGTAAACCTTCTCCACCTAGAATGACACCTCCAACAGAGATGAAATAGCCTTTAATGAGTACAGACACCCCCAAGGAAATAGTTTGGCTTAATCAAAATGTAAGGCAATAGATGTATCGGTGCCGCCTCCCACGTAAAGCTCGACTTCCAATCTTTTTCTTAGTCGCTTATAACTTCAGACCCTTTTAAGAATATTAAATCTCCAAGTCGAATAAAGTATGGATGAAAAGACAATCTGCTATATTACTTTATTTCAGCAGCTTCCAAAATTCAAATTCGTATGGCTCCCACAAACCCATACATACGGCTTAAATTATACAGGAGAGTTTGGCTACTTTGGAGCTTGAATGGTATGGGTTTCAAACAAGAATATACTTCCTCATTTTCATAGTTTGGAATTCAACACCCAACAATGCCAAAAAAAAAAAAACTTACCACTTTTATGACCCTTTGAAAATGGTACGACTTTTCCAAAAAATTGGATCAACCAAAATCTCTAATCACCATCCATAATAATAATCGCTTAGCCAAGGAAAGACATTAGAAAATTACCCAGAAGCAAGTATCGCTTAATTTCAAGTCAACCAAACTTAACATTCTCTGCCAAGTCACCAATAGTCAACAAGCCAAGACTAAATATTCAATGATTTTTTCTCTTGGTACGGCAGTCATAGTACTTCTGACCATACGGTTCACTAGAGCTTACTACGGCTTCATATCAATTTGTACGGTCTCACAATCACAGGAATTTTATATTAAATAATACTGATATGGAGCCAAAAAATGTACAATACACAGTAAACCATTGAAAATTTAAAAATTTCTTCCTTAAACCTCTGATAATTTACCACAACTTTAAATACCATGCACAATCCCTTATTGGAATTGTTAGCTTCGGAAGTGATATTCTCCATGAAGATTAACGTCCTCACAAAGTTCTATAAAAAACTGCAGCAAAACACTTTTCACAAAATTCTCTCCCTTGGAAAATGTGCCCAAAATTTGTTTGAATTCTTGAAATTCTCTTTTTTCCCTTTTTAATTTAAATTAGATGTTACTTTTAATTTCCCAACATTTGTTAGTTTTATGATCAGATGAAATGCACAAAAAATTAATTTAAAATTCACACAATAACACAGCAGATACCCTGGGAAAACCCTCCTCTTGAGGGAGAAAAACCCAGCAACAATATATCACTTATTTATTGAATCAATACAATAATGATATCCTTACAAGAGGCCAAGATTCAGGCCCAAATACAAGCACCAATAGTTGATGCAACACAGCAATACAAGAAGACAATTCGCTGATGAAAAACTCAGTCTCTAAGAATATCAAACTGCCTTGTGAAGAACTCGCACTTGATGAAGGACGAACTATGATTAAATCTTAATGCTCAACAATGAATTTGCCATCGAGTATATATACAATATGAGGGGAGAGGTTGCGTCTCTCCAATGCATCAAGTCGGCCACCTTGAAACATCACGTCTCCAATATCCAAGAAGTCGGCTACCTTGACATTCGTGCCTCCTCAATATTCACATTATATCAAGGTCGGCCTTGATAATAATATTAATCACGCCTCTTCATTATAACATGTCGGCCTTGATTAAATAATATTTCTTTAATAAATTCGTGCCTCTTGCATAATCGCACCTTTTCATAGAAAAACGTTTCATATAAATTAAAGAGCCCTTAGGCTATATTTAATTTATCACAAAAATAAGGAGATCGTTGGAAGAAGCAGCCTGACGCTGCT
The DNA here is from genome assembly GCA_007258455.2 of Sequoia sempervirens. NCBI lineage: Eukaryota > Viridiplantae > Streptophyta > Pinopsida > Cupressales > Cupressaceae > Sequoia > Sequoia sempervirens. The sequence goes on from VDFB02183476.1 coordinate 6,190, forward strand.
AATAACATCAACACTCCCTCTCAGCTAGGGATGATACTTCCAGCTGCACAAGACATATCACCTCACGTGATGTCTACCACTATGGCTACAACCATAAGTGAAAAGAAGAATATCACCTCATCGTGATATCAGATATCACCTCAACATGATATAAATATAATGGCTACAGTAACCATGTATGGTATGTACAAGTGCTCTCATCACTTGGCGTGATGTTGTCACCTCAACATGACTTTCACCATGGCTCTCGGAGGGTGAAACACAAGTACAAAGAAAATCATCGCGGACTCTCTCCCATTGATGCTGTCATCGGAGTCACACACAACATCCACCATGGCTCTCGGAGGGGTGGAATCCAAGGGATTTCACCTCGAACTTCTCTGCGCAGAGAAGAACTCATTAATCAAGGGATTTCACCTCAAGCTTCTCTCTGAAATAAGAACTCATTAAAGGATCAACGTCGAGACTCCTTCTGGAGTTAAGGTTGTATTCTCCTCCACCATACCAACTTATCTCGAGAAGTACACAAACTTTATCTTAGAGAGGCACGGTGAAATCAATAAACCGATGTACCATATACCATGCGATTGCTAATATGCCTCCAAGCTGTAAGCTTTCCTCAATACCATATCACGATATAATGGTATTTTACGATCTCAACATGCTTGGATTACGTCATGAAACACAAGATTGACAGAAAGCTTCACACAGCTCTGGTTATCACAATGAATGATAGTAGGCTCCATTGATTGTCCAAACAATCCTGCAAAGAGCTTACGAAGCCACACTGCTTCCCGAGTTGCCACACAAGCTGCAATATACTCTGCCTCTGTTGTACTCAATGTTACAGATGACTATTTCCTACTGCACCACAAAATCATAGCAAATCCCAAACTGAACCAATATCCAGAGGTGCTCTTCCGATCAGTAACACTCCCTGCGCAATCAGAATCAGTATAACCATGCAGCTCCAAATCCGCATCTGAAGAATATCTCAACCCATATCCAACTGTGCCACGCAAGTATCTCAGGATATGTTTAGCTGCAACAAGATGTATTTGTCTCGGTCCACACATGAACTGACTAAGTGCACTCATAGCATAACAGATATCTAGTCTAGTGTTAACTAGATACATCAAGGACCCAATCAACTGCCTATACATCGTAGGATCCACCAAGTTTGAATTAGCTGCAACCTCTTTTAACTTATGTAGGTTGGTCTCCATAGGTGTAGACATGGATTTGCAATTCATCATACCAAACCACTTAAGTATATCAATAGTATACTTCCCTTGACTTAGAATCATCTCATCTAGCTTCTGCCAAACTTCTAAGCCAAGGAAGTAATGCATAAGCCCAAAGTCCTTCATCTCAAACTCAAAAGCCAACTCCTTACACTTGAGAATAAGGCGATCTTCTCCAGTAAGGATCAAATCATCAACATACAAAACCAAAATCAATGCTTCACCATCAATTACCTTGAAGTATAGATTTGAGTCCGCATCATTTTTAGAGAAGCCCAAACTTGACAAGTAATGATCAATCCTTTTGTACCATGCACGAGGAGCCTGCTTAAGACCATACAAGGCCTTCTTCAACCTGCAAACATGAGACTCCTTCCCATGTACCTCAAATCCATCAGGTTGCTCGATATAATGTTGTACCCAAACCAAATTTTTTTTGCTTCATCAAGGCATTTTGTTTAAAATAGTCTAGACCTTGCTAAAATGATGTAAAGTATAGTTTTGGGGCAATATCAACATGGAGTTTTGTCATTGTTTTGTCAATTAGAGGCAGTATCCGTTGATCAGAACCTGAATCTGAGACTCAGAACGAAACATTTCACAATGGAGGAACATTTCACGGCGACACTTACACTTTTAATAGTCATTTCAGTGACTAAAATGAAGTTTTCAATGGTCAATTTTTGAAGATTTCTCAAAGAAAAGCAGAATTGCGCCCTTGTAGCCCAGAGGCGCCCTTCTTTTTGAAGGCCTAGATTTTGTGATAAATGCTCAAGCATACAGTCAATCTCTTCAGAATTAGTCTGCCTGTCCAATGAGTTATCCTACGAGATTATCCGAGACTCGTGACTTCAGTTACTGGCGACAGAAGTTGAAAATTCAAAAGTTGCAGTTTGCAGAAGCTTGTCCTTTTCCAGCTTTTGCGCACCTGTAGCTCAAGGGCGCACCTCTTTAAAGGGTGTTAGATCTTGGTTTTCTTGATAATTGATACAGTCAATCTCTTCACGACTAGTCTGCTTGTCCAACGAGATATCGAATGTAGTCATCCGAGTCCCGGAGCTCCGACAATCGACGTCTGAAGATGAGCTTATGAAGAGACTTCACATTACAGAACTTCTTCAAATGGTGTAATTGCTTTTCCAGTGCGCCTGTAGCTCAGGGGCGCCCTTCAAAATGACCTCTGAGATGCCAGAGTTTGCTGACGAGGTCTTCCTGACATCAGTGTTACTCTAGCCCAACTTCGCAATGCACCAAGTTGCCTGTTAATCCGACATTTTGAGAGATCGAGGCAGAGATTCTACCAGGCACATAATTTTACGGGCGGACTGGCATAAAATGTTCATTATATTTCTATAGGCCAGGGGCGCCTAGCCTTTAGGCCTATCAGATGAAGTTGTCCGCATTCGAAGTCTACACGGGACTTGAGCGTAATTACTTTACCTATTCAACGAGCCCAGCTATCAGCCTTCGGGATTTGGCAAACGCTCGTACGTGCAAGGTCTTTGGTGAAATATTGAAAAACGAAGATAGCTCAGAAATTGGCCAAGTCTGGTCGTCTATTCCATCTTGGGAAAGGCGCCTTTCTATTTGAGGTCTTAGAAGCAGTTTTCTTGCTTCGTCACCTTTAGAGTCTTCTCTCGTAGGTCCTTCGGGCTACGCGTAGAAACAGACGGTGCTTGAATCAGGTCATCCTAGCTCCAGATATCAGAGATCAAAGTAGGGCATCTGGTTGAGAGTTGCACTTTCGTCAAAATGATGTTTTTGCCTTCTCAGGCCTGCTTTTGCTTTAAAGGTCCTTAATGTAGCTTTTAGATGCCTTGCATATATTCGTTGGATGCGGAATACTCCCAAGCATGCAGTGAGCTTGGTTGCCTATCAGCAAGGTTCACCGTTTGTCATCAACAGCCATTTGAAGCGTCAGATAGCAGTTTGGAGAAATGGTTAAGTCTGGTACCTGAAAACCAATTTAATCAAAGGCGTCTAATTCTTTGAGGTGTTAAATGATGGATTTTGCAATGATGACTCCCAGCAGACATTTCTTCCTTGCTCTGCAGGCTTCACAATGAATTTACCAGTTCAGTCTCAGCATCATCCGGTCATTCGGAAATTAGTGTCGAAGATGGCCAGTTGTAACTTTGTAGTCAGCTACAAAGTAGGAAGTTAATAAAAAGTGCAATATCTTGAGCAAATGGACGCCTATGAGCTCAAATGATGACTTTTTGAAATCAGTGAAGTTTGTCGGTGAATCCTAAAGCTTCATTCGGTTTGTCAACTGAAGTTAAATAATTTTTAATATTTATTTTGCATATTTTGGCATTAAAATGGCGAATTTCTATAATTGGCGCCTTTGCAAATTGCATAATGAATATTTTATTATTATTTAAATTTCGAACTCAGTGTCAATGACAGTGTAACTGAAGGGCATCCAATCAGAAGGCTTCTATTTTGGTCTAGGTTTTAAATCTTGCAGTAAACAAGGTGGTGCGAATTTTCCTTATTTAAGCATGGCGCCATCATTATGCATTCTCGCAGCTTTAAGAAAATTTGTATTTCTCAAGAACAAAGGCGAATTTTCAAGGCAAAGGCGAATTCATCATCAACTATCAAAGGCGATTTCATCAAATCATTCTTTTTGCAGGTTAAAGTTCGCATTTATCAGCAAGTTTGAAGAACAGGGGCGATTTTCACATAAGAAAAGAGCTTATAAAAAATGTCTTTTTCCTCCTTGTTTCTCAGATTTCTCTCAAATTACAATTCGCATGTTCCTGAAATTGGCGAATTTGGCAAGTCTCAACATCTGGATCATTTCTATATAACTTCCTCGAATTAAATTCGTGCATTTGATTACCTGAGTGCAACTTGGGCATTAGTTCTCCAAGTTTCTAATTTTCATTTCAGAAACTCTTTGCATGATCAAGTAGAAGTCATATTTTCGCATATCTGGCGTTCTGGGTTGTCTTAGAATCTTTTTCTGGACAAAACCCATATCTCAGATTTTTCGCTGAAAATAACTCTTAGAAAGGCTATTTTTAACTCTCGAGAAATCTTGTCGAACATAGTCAAATTCCGCGATCAATAGAGTTTTCTAGAATCACGATTACCTCGGCCACAAATCACAGGACCAAAACAGTCCTTACTCCGCGACTTCATCGGAGACGGTTGAACAAAATCTTCACAAGGTGCTACGAGGCAGTTCTAGATCACAGTTAGGAATTGGAAGTTCGATTATTCAAAACATTGATCCAGGGTTATTGGAGGCCGCTTCCATACATATCTCCGTTCATTGTATTGAATTCGTGATGTCTTGTATTAAGCATTACAATTCTACTACTCGTGAGATAGTGTCAGTAGATGGACGAGTTATTTGCAGTCTCAAGCCTTTGGACATTGAAAGAAGTTTTCGCATACCTCAACACCCAAATAGCCTAGTTATTTCTATGGAGCAGTGCGAGCAGGATTCAATGCTAATGTGGACAAGTGCCAGAGTAAAATGGCAGAAAGATGGTTAAAACAAGCGAAGAACAGATTGCCAAACAATGTGGGTCGTGGTGAATACAAGGATGAGTACGCGATTCTAATCACTCTTGAATCGTGTCTCAGGTCAATCACATGCTAATGTTTTCCAACCTTGGATGTATTACATTATTGGTCGCATCATATCTGGGCAGCAGCATTATGACTAGGCATCCTTCATCAGCGACGTTATTCACAAGCAGATCACCGGTTTCCTAGTTGCTCATGAGTTTCACATGTGTTCTTATCTCATGTACTTGATCGCTTATCAGGGTCAGTTCCGAGGACTAAACACCGTGGGCATTCTCAGTGTTCAGAAAGTCTATAAGTATTATGATCAGCTTGAGTTCACTAAGGCTGAACGTCATTTCGAGCGTGTTCACGAGGCTTTCCTGACTTATACAGTGAGAAATTTGGACCGGGAGTTGCACATTCGTATCTCGGCAATTGCTAGAGCAGCGATGGATGGTTGGGCGGATTGGTTTCTTCAGTTCCCGACATACACCTACATCCGAGTATACGGATTTACAGGAAATCCAGCTATGCTTCCACGTTATCCTTTAGATAAGACAGTCTTTATGGAGTTCCTGAGACAGATGCATGATATTCATCGTCTCTTACGCCACAGGCACAGACCATCTATCAATTTTCCTTTTCAGTTTGGAATGTATTGGTGCAAGTCGGCAGTTGATGCCAAAGTTGTAGGGCAGGAGCTCGAGAAATATCATCTTAAGTATCTTGTTGAGGCACGTGCCTAGGATCTTTCAAGTCATTACACAACTCGCCTTGTTGGACGCGAATTTCATGAACCTTCTATGGAGGATTATTGGGAAAATTGCGCAGATGACTTCGAGGTTCGCAGACGTAGTTATGGCCGTTTCTCGCTCTCACAAATTTTTGTTTTCTTGTCAGAAGATGTGGGAGGTTTATCAGATGATGAGGGAGAAATTCTTCCTCAGTTTTTCAGAGAGCAAGTCGACACACAGCCGCTACCAGCAGTTGATTGGTACACCAAGGAGTACGCAACAGTAAAGGAGAGGTCAAGTAGAGTTATTCAAAACAGTATACTTTACCTCGACAGCAAGAAGACCAGGAGGGTAAGTGTGCCTAGAGCAAAGCCGCCAGTGGTGAATCTTTCACTACCTTCCTCGTCAAAACCTAAACAAAAGAAAAGGAGTAACCCTCCTAGGAAAAGTCAAGCGCCTAACAATTCAAAAGGTAAGGCGCTTGCCACTGATACACACATGGAGCCTGACAGACAGCCTATCACAGAACCAGTTTAGAGGCCAGTTCAAAGTCTGCCAGTGCCTGAGGTTCAGCCTCGAGTTCTTACACCAGTTCCGGAGCAATAACCAGCCCCAATTCATATTGAATTGGATTTAAACTCCCCATCTCGCAGCAGCGCCTCTACATATTTACTCTCATCACAGCCTCCTGTCATTAGTACAGACCCTTCCAATAGCATTAGCCGAGATCAGTCTTGGATTGAAAATCAACTGGGAAGGAAGAGGAGGCAGCCATCCTGTGTCCTTAATCATTCAGATTTTGATCAAGTTTACCAGGATGCGCCAGACAAGAGGATCAAGAACATGGTCCACGTTGAGAGGAATACTGATATGGAGATCGTTGTTGAGACTGCTATACCTCCACAGGGAAAGAGCTTGGATGAGTTGGAATCTCAAGACTTTGAGGTTATCACAGTCAACCTTGGTTGTAGCACACGCCAGACTTAGGTTGATCTCCTACAGGCTGCTACAGACAGTGCCAGGGATAGAATGCTGAAGGACGGAGAAGATAAGGCAGCCCTCAAGGCTGAAATCAGACAGCTTCGTCAGTATATTTCTAGCCTTGTACAAAGGTCAGATGTTATTGCTACACCCCCGCCGATGCTTGAGCCTCCAACAAAACAAGGTCAACTTAATCACTTAGTTGCATATGGCAAGCATTTGGATGAGTGGGAGGAGGAGTTCGTTGCTAGAGGTCGTGCTATGCTCACAGAGTTATATCAGTTGCGGTACAATGCACGAGAGCTCCATCTACATCTCCAGGATGAGGAGCAAGACATGGCAATTAATAGACCCCGGGATGAGATTATGATTGCTCACCTGAGTATGGCATATGATTCAGTCACAGATGCAGAAGATAGAGAAGCTATCTATTATTGGAAAACACAGTTGGTTTTCAAGGCAAAGATACAGGAGACTATGGCGTCAGAATTGGCTGAGAGTAGAGAGCACGTTACTAGTGCACTCCGGTTTGTGAGGACCTTAGTATCTCGCTTACCGTGCCAATATCAGATTGAGGGTGGTGCGTATGTTGAGCTTACCGATGTTCAGTCAGAGCTCATAGCACTCATTCATACCATTTTCAGTGGGGAGACCATTGGCTGTAAGATTAATCAGCTTACAGTTATGTCAGCATTGTTCGATGAAGCAACAAGGAGTAGGGGCGAACTTCAGTCCCAGATCACAGCTAGTGAGGACATGTTGTGCATGCATAGCACTCTTCGACAGAGTATCAGAGCTCCAGATAGTGATGCAGTCAACAATCTCATTGAGGGATTGGTTGCTCGAGATCACGATCAGTAGACTTCAGTTCCCACCTCTCAGAATAGACATTACACACAGGAGTTAAACTTGGCGTTATCTTCTCAAGTTAACTCGTTGTCTTACCTCATGCATATCTATTTTGAGATCAGCTTTATTTACTTGGAGTTATATTTAGGGTTTTCGTTAACTGATGGTAGTGTTCCAGTTAGCATGCTTTCAATAAGGACGTGCATGCTTGCACATTGTCCATTTTTTAGATTAGATGTTTCGGTTAACTGATGGTAGTTTTCCAGTTAACTGTATAGTTTGCTTTATTAGGGCTTAGCAATAAATCTTGCATGCATTGTGTTGTACCCAAACCAAATTTTTTGCTTCATTAAGGCATTTTTCATTGAATTAGTCTAAACCTTGCTAAAATGATGTAAAATACAGTTTTGGGCAATATCAAGCATGGAGTTTTTGTCAATATTTTGTCAGTCAAAGTCAGTTTTATTGAACAGAACCTGAAGCAGAGACTCAAAATGGAGTGTTTCACGATGGAGGGACATCTCACGAGGGCATTTCATGTTGCATACGGTCGTTTCAATGACCGAGACAGAATTTTCAATGATTAATTTATGAAGATTTCTCAGAGGAAAAGCACAAAAGTGCAAGTATAGCCCAGGGGCGCCCAACTTTTTGAAGGTTAAGATCTTGTTGAAAATGCTCAAGCATCCAGTCAATCTCTTCAGAATCAGTCTGGCTATCCGTCGAGCTATCCAGCGAAGTTTTCCGAGACTCACAGCTCCGGCAAACAGCAACAGAAGTTGAAATCCCTAAATTTCCAGAGGTGAGAAACTTGTCTTTTTCAGGCAAAAGCGCGCCTCTAGC
>VDFB02183479.1:0-17721 GCA_007258455.2 Sequoia sempervirens
ATTTGTATTTGATGTCTATTAATGACTAAAGTACATTGTTTGAAATGATGAGATGGTTCTACATGTGTATTTGATAGCCATAGATACATTTTTTTATGGAGAATAACTATTTCCTATCAAATTAACCAATCTAATAATATTTATGGAGACTTAATATTTAAACAGAGAGGTGATGAGTTATTTTTAACCTATGTATTTGTTGGCCATAGGTGCATTCTAGAATAACTACTTCCACTTGTTTTTCAATGCAAATCAAAACTAATTTGAATATTTTATAAGTGACAAGATGACCACACATATATATTTGATGACTATTATTGACTATAGATGCACTCTTCTAAATGACAAGATGATCATACATACATATTTGATAACCATAAATGTATTATGCATAGAAAATAACCACTTCCTAATAAAATTAACAAATCTATTGAAATTTATGAGACTTAATTTTTAAATAGAGATACCATACTCATACTAAAAATATAGATTATACATTTTGTATTAAAATAATTTATTCTTCTATTATTAAAACTAAAACTTGTTTTTGATTGATTAAGCAGGGAAAGGGCCTTGACTCATATAAAAGATCAACAAAACTAGAGACCAACAGTTATAGAAAAACACTCTAGAGGAAGCAAAACAAAAAGAGAACCACTTCCCCCAAACCCAATCAACCAAAAAGAATTAGCCTATAACCATTGCATCAAACTTTATAAACGTATCCATAATCCCTAATAGATATACCAGCTCATCATAATATCCATCCACAAAAGCAAGTTATAACAACATCATCTTATAGAATAGAAAAAAACCATTACGACAACAAGAAACAAAAAATAGGAGGGACAAGCACTGAGGATCAAGCATCCTCAATCTAGCTCTAGGCCTTTAGTAGTTCTACATAATCTTAATTTTTTTCTTTAAGCTCCATTTTTCTAGAAAAATTGGCCTTGTCATCATTCACATTTTTCCTCTGTTGTTTCTTAATCTTTCCTTGTCCAAGGATAGTGGCCATGCCAACTTTTTTCATGACAACATCCACGACCCTACACATATTTTTAACTGCACTTTCAAGTGCCTGGAATCTACTAGCATTATCATCCTTTTGTATCATTTTTTCCAACAACTCCACCCTTTCCTCCACCCTTTGAATTCTAACAATATCTAAACCCGACATATATTATCTTTAGAATCTTTTGAAACTTCAATACTAGGGTTAGAAATCTCCCTAATCTCTGGGTCATTAGTAGCATCACCTTTATCAGTTGCCTCCTTAGTGTCTTCTTCATCATCCTTCCCATCCTCATCCTATGAATCATCATTCTTCTCCTCCTGGCTATCTTCCACTTCCTCCAACTCTATTTCCTCCTCAGTAGACTCACCACCAAGGCTATCCGACACTTCCTCAAGTGAAGAAGCCTTATCATCCCTAACAACCTTCTTCCCCTTAGTATCCAAAGACTCTTCTACATTTTTCTCTTTTTCTCTTTTTATATTTTTTACTATAGTTAGATCCCTTTGACATGGCCAAAGCAAGCTGATTCGATCTTCAACCCACTAGAGTAGAGCAATCATTGTTGTTGTCATTGTCATCAATTGTCATTATAGTGTTGGGGTCAGCCCCCAACTCACGAATTAGCATTTTTCTCTTTTTGTTCACCACAAGATCCATGGGAGCAACTTTACATTTTTTTGGGGTGACTTTGAGAAGGTCTGACCAAGGGGTGTCCACAGGAATAGGGGCGGTTTTGGTAGAATCATTAGTTGAAGAATGGGGCCTGCTTTCTATAAGCTTGATTTTAATAGAACTCTTGGGAGTAGGGTTTTCAAGCAACTTAAGGAAGACATTTCTTTGCAGTGAAGTAGCAAGGACATATTTTCATATCGCATGAATCAAGCCTTGGTGTAATGGGGGGTTTGCGCCATTGGTAAGGCTTTGGCTCAGGGAAGAAAAAAGGAAGAACAAAAGATTAATTTTGTCAAGATGACGGATATGGTTCAAAATTAGAAAATGATAACCATGGATAGATTGGAACTAGCCTTCCAACGTAAAATATTTCATAACAAAGAAGAAAACATTATGCTACGGTGGAGGAAGTAAAAACCTAGAGTACCCATTTTGAAATCTCTCAACTTTTTCTTTATCCTCAAAAAACTTATCAATATAAGCTTGATACTTGCCATTAATTACCTTAGCCACCTTCTTCCCTTCATACACCAGCCCCGTCGCTTTGGCTATGAGCTTAGAATCAACCTTGAAATGAAGACCACACTGCTCAACTTCCCCATCTTTCCAGGTGTTCACAAATTTGTAGCTCAACTGCTCGCTGTAACCTTCCATGACAACAAAGTAAGGGGTAAACCCAGTCTGCTCAAGCAAACCCCATAGCTTTGCATTCTTTCTCAATGAATCAATCTGACTCAACTCCATCTGCTTCCTAGGGCCACCCATAGTTTTCTCCTTGGTAGAATAATTTTGAGAATTAGTGCCTCAAATGTACTAGCATTCAAGCGATGTTTTGTTGTCCTAACATTTCAATTTTGAAGGGACCTTATTCCTATTCCCTTTGATGGTCCAATAAATTCTTCATAGGTTGATTTTATGTGTTACATCAACGAGACATGTTATCAAATGGACTCGGAGTCATGTCTCCTCGACAGCTTGATACAAAGTCTTGGGTTTTCTTCGGTGCGACAATGTGTTATCGATGGGACTTTGTCTTGAGTCTCCCTGATAGATCGATGGTGCATGTGAGTGAAGCCTGTCAAAGTGACTTAGTTGTATCGAAGGGACTCTTACTCGAGTCTCCTTGATGGTCTGATAGCTGTGGCAATATCACAATATTGTAGAAAGTTGAAACTTTAGAACCTCACATCATGGGTTGTGAGGTTTTGGAAACCTTCGACATACTCATCATAATGAAAATCCAATGGAGGTGGGGACAACATGGGACAAGTTGATAAGCTTACATTGGGTGGACATTACTATTTTGGTAGGAATCTAAATACACTCTCCTCAATGGACTGATGACTCTCATCGCTGAGACTCGGGGACTTTGGTGGGACTCTTAACCATGTTTCTTCGACGAGTCGATAGACAGCTTGGAGCTGTAAAGTGAACATTGGCAGGATTTACTTGTATTGGTGGGAGACGAGTTGGTGTCTCCTCGATGTGGTGATAAGGTTGACTTGAAAACTCATGAATAATGTCGAAGTGTGACCCAATTGATGTTGAGGTGGAAAGCGATGGTTTGTTGCTGACTGTGGACGTTTGGTTTAGAGAATGAACATCATCAGAGGGACATTGTGTTATTGGAGAGAGCATGAAAGAAGTCTCTTTGATAACCCAACATGGCTAATGACAGTTGGGAACTGAACAGTTGGTTTTTTGGAACTAAATTGACCATGACTGGAATGAGAATGAATGGTATAAATCATTGAACATTTTGCAATGTGAGAGTGAGAGGGAAAATAGAACAGGTTTATGCTACCGTTTTTTCTCTAGAATGGAACAAGATGTAAATCACCTATAAAGGCTTAGAGCCTGAATTGTATTTGTAATTGTATTCTATTGCTAAATAATATAATGGTGATTTGGGATTTTGGAGTGTGATGTTTTTTATCTGAAAGTTTTTTCCCCATGTAAATTTGTGTGTTCATGTTTTTTGTTCTATCTTTCATGTTTAATGGTTCTACTTGATTGAATATGTTTAATGGTGTTGTTTGGAACTGGTTTAATTAGCATTAACTTTTCTCTAAGGGTCAATGTTGGAAATGAACTATGCTTGATTCCACTTTGTGGCATAGTAGTACATGTCTTTGAGGAAATTTGATGAAATTAAAATATATCAAAGGCACTATTGATCATGGATGTTTCTTTCTGAGATGAACCCTAAATTTCCCAACAAGTGGTATTAGAGCCTTCTTCTGGGATTTTCTTTTGCTTGCATGTGTAGGTTTGTGAGTTGCATGTACTTGCATGTGTGTTGCATGTACTTGCATGGACTCACATGTGGCTTGCATGTGCTTGCATGTTGATGCAAGTTAGAATTCTTGGTGTTTCTAGTTCTGGGTATTCCTTATGTGAAGATTTCTTAATGTGGAAGGCTTGAGGAAATCTAAAGGAATCGACTGATGGATTGATCATTTGGTGAGTAGAAATTATTTCTCTTTTTGTTTGAGTTTCAAGAGACAACATGCAGTACATAAGATGGAGAAACTTGAGTTCATCATATTGAAATGGTGTGACCTGAAGCTTATGAGTTGGCAGCAATATAATCCTAATGCATGGGGTGGAATATTATTTACTCTATGGTTGTGTTGCAGCAAAGCTTTCATATTGGGTGTATGTGTGAGGGGCTCCCTAATGATATGGAGAAGCTTGGGTTGTTATGCAACTATGGATAAATGTGCTTATGTTGGGTGTTTTTACCTAGTATTGGAAGGAAGAGTCTTACGGTACCCTAATTGCAAGTAGGATATGGAGTTGATCATTGGATGATATGGGAGCTTCTAACATAGCTTGTCTCTCTTGAATGCATGTACATGTTGGTGGTTTTGGAGTTGGCTTGAATTGGGCATGGTGTTCCTGAATTGTTGTTCCTTTTAAGGATGTTTTGTACTTGCATGAATATGTGGTTTTGCAAGTTTTACATGGTCAAGAAAAATTATGGTTTTGTGGAGTTGTTAAACTATTTTCTAGACCCTAGCTTTTGGGGCGTTGCTGGATGAGATAGTTTCAGCTCTACATGCATGGTAAGAGAAGGTGTGATTTTGTCTTTGCATGAGAGTGTTGATATTTGGTTTTCCACTCAACATTCTTATGGTGATGCTTGGTGGTTTCCTAGACTATGGTGCTTGTTGTGGACATGATTGAAAAATTAGGTTTGAGCTTGATCTAGTTTTTGAGTCATGTTGTCTACATGGTAAATTCTCTTTGAGATCTAAGTGTTTTATTTTCCAGTATGATGATGGGTTTGCACGTTCAATGTTTGTGATCTATGAGTTATGTAGTTGGTCGATTAGATACCCATTGGCTGTAGTGAGATAACTCAGAAGTGAACTATCTATATCCACGAGGTTAATTCAATGTTGGTGCAAACTTGTTAGCTAGACTTGTCTGTGGTCACTTGTGCATTGGTGTGGTTTCCTTGAAATGAGAGGATGAATGGTGCCGAGTACTTGAATAGTCGGTTATGGGGACCTGTAGCATGTTGTATCATGATGTCATGGATAGCTTGGATACACTGCTTTGTGTAAGCTTTTGAAAATGATGGTAATCTATGCTTGGTTTGAAGATCTTGGTGCTACTTGGTATTGTTGATAGATGGATATGTTGATGTGTGGACCTAAAGTATTTTTAGATTAGCAGATGTTTAGTCATGATGCTTGAGAGCTCGGTTGTCACGGTTCAGTGGGAGCTTTAGCGATAACTGTGGATTCATCACTTGGTGATGGATGGTCTTCTCTAGTGTTGCAAATGTTACTAGGAGGAGCTCTTAAATCCTATTGTTGTAGAAGGGTTCTTTCCCATTTGCATGGAAACTATTGGAAGATGTGCAACATCTTGAAACCATAAAGGTTTCTTGGAGTCTTTGGTTGAGGTGTTGGTGGTGCTTGACAGGTGATGTTGGTTTAGAGTTTTGTTTGAGTTATGTCATGGTATGCTCTTGATTCTAGATTAGAGTTTTGGCATGATGCATTTCTCTTGATACCATGGTATGTTCACTTGGAGCATGGGATCTCCTAAAGGGGATGTTTAGATCATGATGTCATGATAAGTTCATGATTCAGATAATTGGATCTTTGACAATAGTTTGGCGATTCTCTATGTTTTGGGTGCATTGGTCATATGATTGAGAACTTCATGATAGTGTAGTGATGCATTTGGAGTTTAGCATGAGATGATTCTTTGTAGATGCTTATGGATACATGGAGAATAAGGTGAGGCTATAATTCTCTTGAGATGAGAGAAGTGTTGTTGATGGTTACTCTTGATGAATATTTCAACAGAAATTCTGAGGAGCCTACACCTTGGTTGGACGTGAGTTCAACATAGACCAATGAGGAGATTGCTCTTGGAGAAGTCATGAGGACTTGGTTACCCTGGAGGAGAATTCTAATTCCACACTCTTGGTCTCCTCAGAAATTTATCATTTGAAAGGTATTTCCCATTATTTCTTTCAGATGTATTATGTTCATGCTTTGATTCTCATGGAATGAGTTGATTCATGATGATTGGATTTGGATAAACATTTGAGGATTGGTTTAGCATGTGTCTATCTGTTGTATCTTTCATAGATATGGATCTTGAGCTCTATAGTTAGTTCTGAAGGATTCATTTGAAGGATGTTTGGCATGGTCATCTCTTTGTATATTTGTCATGCTTTTTTGAAGAACTGTTAGGGGATGGTTTATGGGCTGATTTCCTGAGATGGGAAATGAAAGAGTTTGATCTTCTTAGAGAAGCTTACATACATATAGGTGCATGATATATATGTTGTGTTTGATCTTGGAGATTGAATAGTTGGGTGTTGTTATGTTGTTCTCTTTGGGGTGTTGAGAAGGAGATCATGCTTGACATAGTTGGCAATAAGAGGTGTATGTAGGAGGATTTTCTACATGTATATGATGTGCATAGTTGCTCTCTTTGGTCTTGGTTATCTTCCTAGATGTTTGATTTCACATTACATTGGTTTGAGATTTGGTCAAAGCTATAGTGATCACTATCTTGTGGTCATGTGTTTTCACTCATGTTCTTGGGTGATGACATGGAGGTTCTTAATCTTTTTCTTTTGTTGGGTGTTGAGAACTTGGGAGAGCCGTGAAGACTTGTGGTCAGATCTTTTCTTACAGTTTATTTAATTATAGGTTTTGCATATCATTGTGGATGGTTCCTTAAAACTACATGTTTACACATTCAATGTTATGCTATTGGTAGACTTGTTATGCCTTTGATCTTTTAGATTTGGAATCACCCATGCAGTGAGAGTTCCTGGATGTGTTTGGTCTTCCTCGATTAGTTTGTACATGGAGCTTGTATCTATGGTTGATGAGTTGGTTGTGTTACTGGCTTGAGTTTACTGATGAGGGTACGTTCAAGGTATGTGTGATTGGATGGAGTAGCACTTGTTGTATTTTCTATTTTCAGTCATGTGGGTTGATCAGTTGGATGGGAGTAGTTAGTTTTCTAGTTGTTCTAGTTGATGTTATGTCTTGTCTTTTGGAGAATGACTTCATAGTTGTGCTCATGTTGAGGGCTTTGAAGTTGATGTTGTGATGCTTCTGTATATCTTGTGAGAATAGTGAAGTTGTGGCAACATATTATAGCCTTTTCTATCAGATGGATCTGGTGCTTATGTTCTTTAGACTGGTGCATATTCACCATGGTTCGTTCCTTTCCTTTGGAGGATGGCAGGAATTATTGCCTGAGATGGTGGACATCTTAGATGTTGTTGCAAGTGTCTTAGTTGGAGCTTGGAAGCATTGGTTGAGGATCTTTTTGGTTGCATGGATGGTTTTTAGAGTGAATTTGAGCATTGATTGGTATCCAATACATTCTTTGTCAATAAGGAGAATGTTGAGAATCAGTGCCTCAAATGTATTGGCATTTGAGTGATGTTTCATTGGCCTAACAATTTGGTTTCAAAGGGACCTTATTCCTATTCCCTTCGATGATCCAATAAAGTCTTCATAGGTTGATTTTATGTGTTACATTGGTGATACACCATGTTATCCAATGGACTCAAAGTCATGTCTCCTCAACAGCCCGATACAAAGTCTTGGGTCTTCTTTCACGTGACAATGTGTTATCGGTGGGACTCTGTCTTAAGTCTCCCTGATAAACGGATGGTGCATGTGAGTGAAGCTTGTCGAAGTGACTTAGCTGTATCGAAGGGACTCTTCCTTGAGCCTCCTTGATGGTTTGATAGCTATGGCGATATCGCAAGATTGTGGAAAGTTGAAACTTTAGAACCTCATGTCATGGGTTGTGAGGTATTGGAAACCTCTAACATACCAATTGTAATATGAAAAGCCAATGGAGGTTGGGACCACATGGGACAAGCTGATAAGCTTGCATCTGGGGGACATTACTATGTTGGTAGGACTCTAGAGATAGTCTCCTCAATGGGTCGATGACTCTCATCGGTGAGACTCAGGGACTTTGGTGTGACTCTTAACCATGTCTCTTCGACGAGCTGATAAACTTGGAGCTATAAAGTGAACATCAACGGGATTTACTTGTATCGGTGGGAGACGAGTTGGTGTCTCCCTAATATGGTGATAAGGTTGACTTGAAAACTCATGAATAACGTTGAAATGGGACCTGATTGATGCTAAGGTGGAAAGTGATGGTTTGTTGTTGACTATGGATGTTTGGTTTAGAGAATGAAAATCATCGGAGGGACTTTGTGTTATCAAAGAGAGCATGAAAGAAGTCTCTTTGATGGCTCAAAATGGTTAATGATAGTTGGGAACTGAACGGTTGGTTTCATAGAACTGAATTGACCATGGCTGGAATGAGAACGAATGGTATAAATCATTGAACATTCTGTAATGTGAGAGTGAGGGGAAATAGAACAGGGTTATGCTATTGATTTCTCTCTAGAATGGAAGAAGATGTAAATCTCTTATAAAGGATTATATCCTGAATTGCATTTGTAACTGTATTCTATTGTTGAATAATACAATGGTGATCTGGGCCTTTGGAGTGGGGTTTTTTACCTGAAAGGGTTTTCCCCACGTAAATTTATGTGTTCATGTTTTCTATTCCATCTTTCATGCTTAATAGTTTTGCTTGATTGAAGCTATTTAACAGTGTTGTTTGGAATTAGTTTAATTAGCATTAACTTTTCTCTAAGGGTCAATGTGGGAAATGAACTATGTCTAATTCCACTTTGTGGCATAGTAGTACGTGTCTTTGAGGCAATTTGATGAAATTAAAAGCTATCGAAGGCACTGCTGATCTTGGATGTTTCTTTCTAAGATGAACCCTAAATTTCCCAACAAACAATTCTTAGGAAGAAGCAAAAACTCATCCCTTCGGCCTTCCTCGTTCACCATATTAGCAATAGGTAACTTCAATTTTGGTTGAGACTTGGTGATTTTCATTTGCAAGAATAACAACTCGAACCTTTTGGCAGCTTGTTTAAAATAATCAATTGAAATACAGAGCCAAATATCATATTTTCGGGTCCTATCATAATGAATATTGAAAACCCTACCACCTCTATGAGCCATGATTACTCTTTTTTATTATCTTCCTTCACATGGGTGAAAACACATGTCAAAATGTCTTTTCCAAAATCAAACGCAAGATTTTTATAGATGTGAATAATGATCCCTATATCCTCATTAACACCTTCCTTTTTAACACACCAGGTTTCCAAAATAATCTATCTTTTCCACGCCATTCTATTTAAATCTTTCAGATCTAGTTTACATCCTCCTTTAAAATAGTAGTTCCTGTATACACCTAAAAATGGTCTGAAGAATATAATTAATTAAATACGATTTATTTGATTAATTAATCTTTATTCCATCTACTATTAAATAAATAGAAATATTTATTTACATAGTTCATCTTAGAATTATTCAATCTTTTATTCCTATTATTTTAGTGCTAATTAAATAAAAGCGAATTTCACTTTGTTTTATTTAATTGTCATATTCAAATTTCATCTACTATTAAATAAATAGAAATGTTTGTATTTATAGTTCATTCCTATTCTTCAATTTTAATTAAATACGCTTCAATAGTTTGTGTTATTTAATTATCACATCGTCAATCTTAATTAATTAAACAAGGTTAAATACTTTGTTGTTTAATTATCATATCCCTTCTATATTTGTTTAATAAACAAATTCTATAGTTTGTTTTATTAAATTATTTATCCCCTTTTACTAATTTGAATAAACAAAAATATTCAAATAAAGGCATAAAGGAAAATTTCCTCTATTCACTCACCTACCAAATTAGACATCAAATATCCAATTTAATTCAACTGGCATTCACGAGAAAGCTTTGGAGACAATTGGAATCAATCTCTCAATCTCCTTCCTTTGATTCTTCCTATAATTCGGCCTGATGTTTTCATGGGGAGAAACCATTCCATGATCCAGCTCAAAGGTTCTTCATCTCTCACCATTCAGTCTCGAGATCAAATCAAGCCTTTGTTGTGTTGCCTCGTCACAAATTGTTGTCGGAAATCTGTATATACAACCTTACGAAACATAATTTGAATCCCATCTTTGTTGCAGGCTTACTGCTGCGGGGATAATCAAGTAATCAAGCATCTTATCAGCATCATTTAGCAATATCATTTAGCAGCTTAACAATCATAGTATAGAATCAATATCATAACTGCATCATAGATCACTGTAGCTTCTTTTATCAAGTTTCATGTCAACATAGATTATAGTAGCTTCATCATATCATTTAGCAATCATCATATAGGATTAGATTATTTCATTTAGCAACATCTCATTCTCTAGATTGGCATTTTAACAGTCACAATGCTTACCAAATATGAGAGTCTTGTGATTTAATAAATCTTTAGAGATAGGGAACAATATGACGCTTTCAATAGATTCTTCCTTTAAATTAGTTTAACTACTCTTGAATCTTTGATAAAATGTCTTATTAAGAAGTGTTTTTAGTTATTTTACTCATTACTTATTCCACACTTACATTTTGGCACCCACCGTGGTGCACAAACCCCAAGTTTTAACAATTTTTCTAAAAAGTGTTCGTACAGGCTTCTAGCGTGTTTCTTTTAGCATGATCGAGAGATTTTATGTCACATCTACCAGATACTTTAGCACTTCTGATGACTAGTTTAGCACTTTTACCAGATACTTTAGTGCTTCTAATAAATTATGCAGAGCTTCTAACCTCTGTTTTAGCAATTTTAATGGTAAGCGGCTTTTTGACCTCTATTTTAGCACATTTAATGAAGTAGCACTTACGATAAATTATGTAGCACTTAGGCATACATTTTGGCAGCTTTTGACAATAAATGCTTAAAATGGCCATATCTTGGTCATATGAAGGTCTTTTTCAATTTTATTTTTTTTGGAATGGGGTAGAATTTCATAAGCTATGCAATAGTGTAGGTATTTATCACCTTTTGTAGAGTTAAAAGTTTCAATTTTACATTTAAATTCAAATCACATTGTAACTTGGTCTAATTTTTAGGGTTTTTATGCATAATCATTCATCTAACCCTTATATCTTCTTATTTCTTGATCTCATCTAACATTTTAAGCATTTATTGTAGGTTTTAAGAGGAACATGGAGCATTGAAGTGAAAGAAAAAAACATTTGATATCCATTGTAATAGTGTTTTCAAACACTCATGGGAAAATAACCCATCATATGTTATTTTCATTCATACTTTAGGATATAGCATTACTTTGAACTGGTCAATATCTACACAGAAAGCTCTATCAAGTTAATTAAAAGGGTATTCAACTCATTAGTTTTGGTTTGATTCAAAATAATAAATCCCCTAAATTATTTGGATTAAAATAATAATCTCAAAATTTGGATTCAAAATACACCAATCTGGGTGGTCATCATACATTTTCTATCTTGGTTAAAATTAACATCATGTCTTTTGTGAACCAATATCTTCACATAGAATAGCAAATTGTCATTTTGGGTTTTAAAAAAACTAAACATTGATTACTATGATTGTGTGGTGATAGGCCTATGCTCTCCCCTTAATTGGGTGATTAAAATTCTAGACTCATGCTTTAATTTCATGCAATTTATGCTTTGTTAAATCCTTTAGAATGCCTGTCGTAGTGGGAAAAAGTACTCACTCTATGAGAACAACCTGAGTGGGAACAAACCAAAGCCAGGTTTTCCAACCCACTATAAAATAAAAGTGAATCTGGAGAAACCCACATTTACCAAAAGTGTACAAGATAACCATCCCCAAAATGCGTTCTAAAGATTGGGAGGGTCTCTGAGGGAGTTTATCATTTTGCTAGGGGGCAGAGAGCTATCCCTACGAACCATCTTGTGGGAATCTATATTTAATTAGTAACCAAACATTGTAATACTCACAGTGCAAGGGGAGGGAAGAATATACCTCCAAGACACTCACCATATAATTTCCAAGGACTATTTGCTCAAGGGATCGATAAATTTAACTTTGAGTATGCACCTAGAAAAGGAAAAAACACGGACCCCTCTAGGGGGTGACACAGTTGTGTGAGTCAATGCAATTTTAAGATGTGGGTTGTTGAGTGTAACGATGACCTTTTTGACCTTAAGAGTGAGTCTTCCTGAAGTGCATTCTTTGTTAAAAACCAATGGAAATCAAGAAGGATCATGTTTGATTCTTGAACATGCACTTATTGTGTAGATTCTAGGACTTAAAAACAACTATTCTACAATTGCTTGTTGTGTTTTCAAATCATTAATCCAAATAAAGATCATTCAAAAAAACACAAAAAAGTTTGACAAAATCAAATTGTGAAAATTTATGATTAGGGATTGGAAATCCACAACATTTGTCAAGAAATATCTTGCAAAAAGAGCTAGAAAACCAAAAGAGCTATTTTACCTCCCTATCGGACAATTAACATCAAAATTTGGATTTTTATCAGAACATAAACTTTCCTATATCAAAACAAAGTCTTAAACCTGCATAAACTGGACTTTACAATTGAATTTGTTCAAATCAAACCAAGATCTACCGTCCAAAAGTGTCTCAATCAAACACATTTGATTAGTAAGTTAAGTTTCAGGATCTGTCATCCTAAATCAAAGAAACGAAACTATATAATCAAACTTATCAACTTAGTCTAATCAATAGAATCTATCATTCTATTTGACTTGAGTTAATATCCTTGACACTTACCAAACTAAGATCAAAAGTTTATTGAAAATAATAATGTTTGTATGTCCATTTTAACAAGGTTACAAAGACAGAAACTCCTAGAAAAAGGAAATTGAAACTCAAACCACCATGGCTGAAATAGATGAGGATCAATTGAATGCTTTATCTCATCAAATGAAAAAGCTTCAACAACAATTCCAAGAAATACAAAGAGAAACCGCAGAAAGATATTTTCTTCCATACATCTACCCATATCCTCTTGACCAAACAATGAACATGAGACCTTCACCAAAAAATACATCATCCAAGTTCAATGTCATTGAATTTTTGCAAAAGTTCAATAAGCCCAAATCTAAGTCCTCAAACAAAAATGATATTGAGAAACTATCATGTCATGCATTTATCTCCATCCACCCATAAGCCAAAATAACCCTCAAGATTCTTTCACTCAAGTTAACAATTCCATTCAATCATCCTCTTATATCATATCTTCCAACATCCAATGATTCATGTAAATTTCTCAATCATTCAAAGCATGCTAGCATACACTCGCCTACACATCAAGATAAAACTATTCTTTCCACTCCATCCAATGATATCAAAATTCCACAAATTCTTCTAATCTTTGATGAAGATCTCATTTCTCAAGAATCTTATGACAATCCCCTCCTTTCACTTTTCATCCAAAATAATTCCCTTCCATCTCAAGAGACAAGTATCCTTCCAAGTTCTTCTTCCACATCATCTAATAAATCCATACCATATCATGATTCTATTACATCACAAGAGCATGCTAGTTCTTCCATCCTATCTAATGATTTCTTACCAACTGATGATCAAGACATGCTTTCTAAAAAATCTCATGATTCCCTTCCTCATCAGGATCAAGATATGCTTCCATTCAAGGATACCATTTCATCCCATGAAGATATTTATCCTTCTCATGATCAAGATACTTCCTCTCCTACACCTCATGATCCTTTTTCAAGTCAAGATCAAAACATCCCATCATCACCATGTCAAGATCCTATCACACCTATTCAAGCTATCCATGAACCCCACACCTATAAATTGGGATCCTATACCTTTATCCATTTTGGTTTACTTCCAAAACCTATCCTCTCATCCATATCATATCCTTCTCACAATGGACTCACATCTTGTTTCAAAAACAATACATATCCATTGATACTTTCGATAATAATAAGTATAGTTACAAAGGAAAAGGTTGGGCATTCATGAAACTGAGGGTATCCTAGAACCTTTTTTGTTCAAGAAACCCATATCCTCTGTTATGATTATATGCCTAAGTGTCTTAGTTCATCAAACCTTCCAATATGGAGTTATCATTCTGGTTATCAAACATTCCATCTATCTGGGTCCTCATCTATTCCACTCAAACCTTCCCTCTATCCTAAATTCATATTATCCTATTTCTCCAAGAATAAAAGCCACATCCTTGATTCCCTTTCAAAATTTGACCCACATTAACTCATCCATAATACCTCCATATCATTCATCTCAATCCACCCCTCCCATTGCTCTTCGAAGCAATTTGGGTGCCAAATATCAAAAGCTTCTATATCAAAATCTTCATGTATCAAAGGATCAACATGTCTCCTCGAAGAGACATGCAAAAATAAAGGAAAATTTGATCCAAAATCAAAAGAAATTTTCAAAAGGCCACAAAGGCACATCAAAGCAAAAATTTTCAAAGACCACAAAGGTCCATAAATCAAAGAAGAAAAATTTCAAAGGCCACAAAAGCCCACAAAAGAAAAAACAAAGTCAAAGTCATGTGATTCCTAAAGTCTCATAAACAGCCAAAAATCTAAATTGGCATCCAAATTTGCTAATTCAAAAACTTCCTCCAATTTTCCATCTAATAACCTATCACCTTCCAAATCCATTTTTCCTCCATCCCTCCACCACCCTTCAAGGTGTGTTCCAACGTTGATCTTTCCATCCTTTCCATCTATCCATCAACATTCCTTCCAACCTCCTATCCATTATCCAATATTCATCCCCCATCATTCTCCTTTAATCCAAACCTTTGAATAAGTCCTTAGATTCTTCCATAATATCATTAATCTACCAACATTTAGAGTCTAATTCCATTTCCATGGTTTATTAGATGGATATTTGGTTGTGAATCTTGATGCTGTAAGTCCTTCCCCATCTCCCTATCATCCATATCCTATCTTCCATATTCCTCTTGCATACTACACTTAGGGACAGTTTTCCTTATCTTATCATTCATGGTTATTATCCTTTCTACTTTACTTTCATTCCTTACATTTCCACATTTGATATTGACAAGGTTAAGGATCTTATTGAGCATCATATATCTTATCCTATACACTTTATCCATATCTTCCATACCATATCTTTCATCTTATCCATATTCCATCATTCTTACTAAATGCATCCTTTCTTCCTTTCCTTGGTCTTGATGAGGAATAGGGACAAAATACTTGGGCCTTGTGTCTATATCTTATTTAGTTGATCTTGATCATACCATTCATTATTTTTATCCTTGCTTTCTTCCATTCCATATCTCATAGCTTATCAAAATCGATGTCACCATGTCCCTTTGCAACCTTAAATCTTATCATGCAAATCATATTTGAGCCTAGCTACAAAACATTATCCAATCTTCATATCTTTTGTCAATCAATCATCAACAATCATCAATATTATGCATGCCAGAGAATTAGTGAACCTAGTACTTATCAACTTATCATACCTTATATGAAATCAATCATTCCTCGTATCTTAATCGATCAACCATTATCATCTTTTGACAAGAGATATGTTGCTTTTGTGACATGTTTTGCAGTGAATCTTTCATTTTGATCTATCACTTATCCATGGTTGCATTACCCCTATTGTGGGGCATCTTGTTCCTTCAATTAGTTATATCATCTTATTTCATCTTAAATATCCTAAAAAATACAAAAATAATCAAAAATAAGAAAATCCATAAAAAAAAGAAAAAAATACAAAATACAAAAAAATCAAAAAGACTGAAAAAGTGCAATAAAAACATGTAGTCAAAACCCTAGAAACAGGTGCTATTTGTGATTTAACTAGCTTTTCCATCTATTGGACGCATGTCATGGTCGTTATTTTCACCATCATTTTACATCCATTATCATATCATTACGAGTGGTCATGTCTCACCCTAGCTTGGGGGCAACATCTCAACCTCACTGGGGGCAATAAATCTCGAGCCTAACCAAATGGACAAACAACAGGAAGACAAACACACCAAAAACAATGATCAAAACACAACCCAACATGAAACATCAATCACCATCAGAAGCACATTGGACATCCATAATCACAATGGAAAATCCAAAAAAATAGGTCAAAAAGTTAGTTTAAAAAAAAAAAGCCAAAAACATGGTACATGTCCGATTTCAAACTCATTGAATCTCTAACAGCGTATAACGTAGGCAAGGCTAATCTTTTATCAGCCCCCGAAGCCCCTAGGATAGGTCTTTAGGTTAGGTCTTTGGTCAAAACTCTCAAAAATCACAAAAACATCATAAAAATCAAGATGGATGATCTAATCTGAATAACGGTTGAAATACTTTAAATGAAGGTTGGATATGTTGTACTTTGATTATTGTTATCATTATTTTGGAGTAACTTGATGATGTATTGAATTAGAGAAGCTAGGAAGGAGAATGGTATTTTTCTTTATTTGTTGTTTGTGCATTAATCATAATTATTGTGTGAATTGCCACGGGAATTGCTCTACAAAGTATCATGGATGACATTCCAATTCACATAAGAAAGTGGTAAATTCTTGTCTGTTTACGCAAGAAATGCTCAATTCTTCTTGGTTTAATTATACCTAGATGCTTGTGTTCACTTGCAATATCAAAAATCATGGAAGTAGTACTCAAGTCATCATTGGTCTACATTATACCATTGATTCTTGTACTCACTTTCAACATTTTAAAAGCTCTATGATGATACAAAGCAAAATAAAAGTACTGCTAGAATGCCAATATTTGCATGTAGATTTGCATGGTAAAATTAGATTGCATTCATAATAGTTTTACATCTGCAGAGTGTTTGATACAAAAGCTCGTGAAGGATTCAAATTAATGATTATCTTTTATAATAATAGACTGAGTATACTTGACATTTACAAAAACATCATCATTATCATGTAGTTGCATCATCATTTTCATTGCATACATTAGGAAGTATTTAATTATCATTTCATCATTCATGCATTTGAATCAAATAATTTGCATTGATCATATCATATTTCTCATATTACATATCATAAGATTGCATAAGAAAATCATAAAAATAATAAATCTCTATAGTTTCATATCATACATCCACTCGTCATATCACATATCATAAATCCATTTAACATATCAAATATCATGCATCATATTCACCCATTTATTACATCATATATTTGCATTTACACAAGAATAAAACACACACATCCCATTTACATTACATATCATAAATCATTTGAATCATTACATCCACATCCATGTATATAGGTACATTATCTTATAAAATTATACATCATGCATACATACACCATACATCTATACATCATCATTATAAACATCATAAATAGAACATCATATATCATAGCATATCATCATGATTATAAACTGCATCCATAACATCATAATATAAAGATTATCACATGGCATATAGAACATAGGAAAGTAAATGCATCCATCATAGAATCATATAGAACACATAATAGATCACTAAATCTGTTGCATATCATATAGATCTCAAAATCATAAATGCCAAGTATACAGTGATGTCTGAAATGAAGAGAGATATATCATCAAAAAATGGTTGTAATCAGAATGTACAT
>VDFB02183480.1:0-42381 GCA_007258455.2 Sequoia sempervirens
ATATAATGACACTATAATTTTTTGGGTTAATGGAGTTAAATAATTAGTGAAAGAGGATGAGGATGAAGATTATGATTTTTCAATGCAAGTTTTCAGTAGTATTGATTGCATTCAAGACATGAAGAGTAAAAGTTTCAATGGGGAAAGAAGAGGTAAAATCATATTTTTTGTGAAAATGTTGTCACTAATTTATTTGAGCATGATAAGATTAGTATAGAAGAGTATATTGCAGCAATGAATTCATTGGTAAATGAAGGTACTACGGTTGAAAGTAAGGAAAGAGGTGAGAAAGTGAATGTTGAGTTGTTTGGTGATCTTTCATTTACATCAGTTGATGACCTCTTATTTGATAAGGATATTAGTATGATTGATGGTTTGTTGCAAGATGAGAAAGAAGAATATTTTGATTATGTTGCTAACATTCATGTGAATACAAAGGAGAAATCATTTTCAGCTGAAAGCTACCTTTTAGGAGACATGGGGAAGGAGGAACACAAGGACTAAACTAAGGTTGATGATGAACCAATTGTTGTAGCGATAGCAGGGAGAGAGGTAATGCATGAGTTTCATTATTTTATTGAAGAAGAGGAAATTAATGTTTATGATTTTCCATAACTTCATAGTGCATATTGGTGGGAGTTGGATTATGTAAAAAGAGAGAGAATGAAAGTTGGGAGAGATATCATAGAGACAGGTTCAAAAATATGTTCAGGTAGATAAGGTAAATAGATGGGTCTAGGATAAGCACATGATCTACAAATGTTTATGAGTTCAACTCATGAAACTTTCAAATTACCATGAATGTCTGATGTAGGAGCATCCACGATGAATGGGAAATCTTCATCAACCAAAAAGAGTATTTTTTGATTTAATTTCCTAAGGTTTGGTAAATTGTGTTGATAGATAAATAAATTACAATTTATTGGCCAAAATAATATATTAAATAATTGGCCTTTATATTTAGTTGCAAATTTAACATGGGAGAAATTCTAGGAGACAAGTTTGACTTGTGAATTTGCAAAAATCCAAGCTTGGGCATGGGTTTTTGGGGGTTACAAGTTTTGATTAATTCATTTAATTCACCTCATTCATAGCCCATGATGTGTTGGTTGTTTCTTTTCCAAGATGGGTTCTATTTTTGAGAAAATAGAATTCAATTTTTAACTCCTTTTTGGTAATTTGAGAGAAAGTGGTTTTAAATATGCCTTTTTGGCATTTCATATTTTCTAACATTTAGAAGGATAGGTTGAAGGAAAGGAGTCATAGTGCCAACTATTGATGACCTTTCTTCACAGGAATGATTTCCACATGCATTGAAGAGATTAATATTTTATTTATGAATTTTATTTTTCTTTTCCCAAGTTGGGAGATAGGATTAGAGTTACAAAATATAAAAAAGTGAGTATGTGGCTACAAGAAAGGGTGACTTGACCATTCTTTTGAATTCCTTTTTTAATTTTGGGGGTGAGAAAAGGTAAGCGTAGATTTTTCTAGAAGGGTTAGGAGGCATTTTTTTACAAGTTTGGAGGTGAATTACAACAGAAAATAACATTGGAAGGTTGCAGGTTCAATGTGCCATAGATTTTCAAAAGAAGATTGCAGGTAGAAGGAAAATGAAGTTGCAAGAAGAAGTGAGATTGAAGAAGGTTGGCCTATGAATGATCTTGTTGCTTGTATCAAACATTTGAATATGATTTGTAATGTTTTCCATTAGTATAGAGGGATGCAAATGTTGTATTTTTAATTTGGTCATAATCCCATGTGTTACAAGAGACTTTGAGCAATAAAAACTCTCATACTCGTTGTTGATTTTTGGTATTGTTTTAATTCAATTTTGGAATTATCTTTTGTGTGTTTGAGGTATGTCAAGGGTTGGGGAGACTCTCTTGCACCAGTGGTATCCAGTCTATGTTTGAGGAGTGGAGGAGGTTAGGTGTATCTTTTCTTGGAGAATACTTTGTTTCATGTTGGGGTTTCATTTTGGGGATTCGCCTCATTTATTTGAGGAATGGAGGATATTACAGTTTTTGGTTCAGGCATCAGCTTCTTGGGCTCAAATACTATGATACAAGAGAGTCTCCCACCCCTCAACACACAAGAGATAATTTCATAATTGAATTAAATAAGGGCTCAAAATATCATAATCTCATTATGTATTTTTCAGTTGGGCTTTCATTGGGCCAATTATTCTTATAGGTAATTCTCCCTCAATAGAAGACCTTATGAAGGATTGATTTTATTCATAATGAAAAGTAAATAATTGGCATTTATCTTTATTTTTTCCAAGATATCCTAGTCTTGCTTGTCATTATGAGGCTTTTTCATGATGTAGAAGTCATTTTGACCTCATAATCAACTGGATAGTCATCTTTAGCTTTTTAGTTTAGCTCAAGTTTGTGATTGAGGGCTTGGAAGTCCCATTCATTGGGGTTTCATTTCGAGACATTTTGTTATAAATCCTAATGTAGGTAATTTGAGAGCATATAGTGGTAAGGTGTACATTGCATTAATTGAAAGCAACCACTTGTTCAATGGGGTGAGTGATAATCAAGTAACAACTAAAAGAAAATACCTTCCACTTTCTGATCATCAAGATCTCAATGTGGGCAAGGTGAGAGCATACATTGGTAAAGATTACAATTAAGTTCTTTTGAAATAAACCACTTGTTTGGTGGAGTGAGTATGAAATCTCCAAATGCATGAAATGAAACCTTCACTTATTCAGCGGGAATTACAACTAGCAAAGAAAGCATTGGTGGCTAGCCAACCAAGCAAAAGAAAGATCCTCTGCTTATTCAGTAGGCATAACATGAAAGTAAAGAATTTATTGATCTGCTTATTCAATGGGAATTCCACTTATTTAGTGGGGTAAGTAGCAATAATCAAGGAGAAAATCATTGATGGTACTACCAAAACGGTGTTACAATGATGCTCATTATAAAGAATTTTCAAAATGTTATAAGTTGCTACTACAAGGTGAAAATAATGAGAAACACTTGGCACAAATCCCCAAAATGAAGATCAAACATGAAAAAAAGTATTCCTTAACAAACTTGAAGGAGGAAGATGAAGATGATATAATTATATATTGTGACAATGTACCATCAATATCCCTAATAAGGAACCTATTTTCATCAGTGAAGCAAATATACTAAGATCCACTATCATTTTATAAGGGATCTTATAGAATATGGGGAAATGAAAGTTTTATTTTGTAAATATGAGGAGTAGCTCACAAATATTTTCACCAAGACACTCTCAAAACATACTTTTGGCATCATGGATATAGTGTAAGTAGTTTGGACATCATGAATATAGCGACAACTTAACTTTGGAGCCTTTCAACTCTAAATTTTTTTAGAATGTCATCTCTAGAGGTCATATATAGCAGCTCTAAAAATGTATGATGATGATGAAGGAGACTCTAGATTAAGCGGAAGTATTAGAAATAAGTAAATTTGAGTTAGATAATTAAATTTTTGACATATAGTTTATTCCTACCCAAGATCTCGTGGATTTGGAAATATCTCATCCTACAAATTTCACCAAAGTTCATTTATTTTTAGAGACTTTATTTCTAACACTCAAATTTGGGTATTTTAAAAAAAAACTTTTGGTCCTAGGAAATTAATTACTAGTAGGTGGAAACTATAAAAGGGTAAACAAACAAAACAAAGAATAGAGAAGAAGAGTTTAGAAAATAGAACAAAGTTGAAACACAACAAAACAAAGAATAGAGAAGAAGAGTCTATAAAATAGAACAAAGTTGAAACACAACAACAAAAATAATTATAGTAAAGAAAATAACAGTAGCTCTAGAAACACGAATACACCTAGTATATCCAAAAATATGAGTACACTTAGCAACTCTAGAGAGAGCACAAATAATAGTAAGCAAAAAAAAGTTATATTTTATATTTTATTTGTAAATATTTAATATAATTATTTATATAAATAAAAAACATATTCTCTAAGTTTAAAAGATTTATCTCCTCCTATATATTCTTGATGGTCTTAATTATTTTAATTTTTCTAACATTTGGTATCAAAGAGAGTCTTTATAGTTGGTTTTTCTAATTGTAACAATGCTAAAATGATCATTATGAATATATAAAGAGGATTGTTATTTCAAATTACTCATTACATTTTAAAAATAGCATTAGGGTAAAGTACAAAACTATGTTACACTTTTACTTAGGGAAATATGTAGTGATCCAACTTTTAAAACTGAATCACTAAAAGTGATATGTTTTGAATTTTGAAATGAAGTAAACTAATAAAAAAATTATTTTTTAGTATATTTTATGTTTGTATTTTTTTTGAGTTGTTGATAAAATGTTGAAAATGGAAGTTACATGAGACATCAATCACTATATAGTAATTTTTTTTTTTTTTTTCCTTCAATTTTTTATTATTGACAACTTGAGCTTTTAGGGCATGGATGGCACTTGATTTTGGTAGTATATATTTTTAAATAAATATTAAAATGTGCATGTATTATAACTTAGTTGTTTCCACTCGACGTCAACTTTCATATTAATTATTTATCTTAAATAGAAAAAAAATATACCATCTTGATATAGATTCTTGTATCTAGGGCATCATATTTTTTCAAATTTTTAATATATATACATTTTTAGAAGAAAACTAAACTTATGGATCTACAAAGGGGTATTTTATATTTTAGAAAAAAAAGAAATTATTACACAAGTAGAAATTTGGAAACATCAAGTTTTCAAATAATTTTATTTTTTAATTAAATTTGACTTTAAAGGTGAAATTTAAATATGTATTTAGCCAATAATTTTAGTTGGAAAATTTGTGAATGTTATATAAATTTGCTATAATAAAATCTTACAACATCATATGTTTGACCAAAATTAATTTTCAGTTAAAAATACTTAAATTCACTTGTGCTAATAAGTTGGCCGAAAGTGTTACATAACATTGTGTTGATAATCATTAAGAATAACTTTTTTTTACTTGATGGTCTATTAATATTTAAATTTGATGTTAGTAACTTTGATTATAAATTATAATTATAATTTTGAGAGACTTATGAGAAAAAATTAGATAAACTATCCAAAATTTTATAAGTGCACACACACATATATTAGAGAGTGAATTCTAAATAGATGTTGACTATAAGAAAATGGTTTGATAAGCAAGATCAAACTATGGATCTAGATTATATAAAGCAAACAAGAATATATATATATATATATATATATATATATATATATATATATATATATATATATATATATATATATATATATTATTATTATTTATTTATTTATTTATTTATTTGAATAATAGTACATGATATTTTTTGAGGAGAGTTAAAAATGTTAGAAATAGATGGAGTTTATAGCTATGTAAAATAAGAAAGTGATTTTAGAAATAGGATGTAAGATAATAAAATATTTTCATAGATGGCTATAAAAATGGATCAATAAATGATTTTTTTTTAAATTATTTAAAATATGTAAAGACGGAGATTTAGAAATGTGAAAGATGTTAAGAAATACATATGTACAATTATTCAAAATTTTAAGAATAGAATGATTAAAAAATATTTTTATTATATTTAGATTACAATTAAATTTTCTAAGATATATTTTTCTTTTCTTTTTTATGAATAAGTGTCTAAATTATCATTTACAAGAAATATTAGTATATATATTAAAAAAATGCATCTATGGATATAAAATCAAAAATCAAAAGTTTGTACAAGGCAAACACTCAAATCTGAAAACATCAAAATAAAAACAAGCTACTAGGCGGTAACAAAAGTAGCGTAGAGGGGAGGAGGATGGCCTTGGTCACTTAGTTTACCCCATACATCAATAACATCTAAGGTATATATGTTAGAGGGTCCCAACCCTCATCATATTTTTCTTTTAATTTATATTATTCTTCATTGGCATGGTTCGGTGAAATTGCAAGATCTAGTCAAGGAAACTTGTTGGAATCAAATTAGTTGGATGCACCACAAGTAGGCCATGTAAACCTTACCTCCATGGGTGGTAGAGAGGAAGAGCACCAAAAATAGGGTTGTGACCAACCTCGTTGTCTATAGTTCCTTATGGAAATAGGGGAGAATCCTAGGAGGAAGAACCTTAGGTACTACAAGCAAAAATATGATATCCCCATCAACACCGACAAGGAGGCAAGTAGCCCCTAGAGGAGGAGGGAGATGGGGGAACTTTTGCCACTGTATAAGGGGCACTAATTCAATTTTTGAGTAGCACCTATATGTGAGAAACTTCCAATGTTATTAGCTTTATTAGATATTAGAATAAATTTCTTTAAAAAGAAGTGAAATATACTGATCAATAGGGCAATCAACAAAGATTGTAGAGCTATCTTTTTTTATGTTGAAGAGAATGTCTACTTTGAAATCATACCAAATTTTGCTAAAATTATGAGGGATATGAGGTCAATCCCTCAAAAGAGTCATGTGCCAATGTTATACCCCATTGTGTTACTACTTATTTACTTTTACCTAGTTGGGTGAAAATGCTTGAAGTGAGTGTATTTATGCTTTATGTGTTTTGAAATTATGAAGAATAAATGTTGATTCAATTTGATGTTATGAAATGATTTTGATTATGAAAATATATGATGCAAGTGAATGTATAGTTTTTAGCTACCTACTATTTCTAAGTGTAAAGTTGGTTGTAGGAAAAGTAACAAGCCTCCTGATGAGAGGGGAAGTATCACTCAAGGAGAAAAACTTGGTCTCGTAACCTTTGATAAAAGACCTAAACTAAGCTTTCACACACACACTTCCAGTTTGGTCAAGTCAGAAAATAGTTGGGAAATAGTAAGTAATCCTTAGTCTTGCTTGCGTTTATATTTGTGAATGTTCTTGCTTAGGAGTCTAAGTATTGAGTCTTTTTTATTAATGTGAGTTCTTCTTTGTGTGATTATATTTTCTCAACGAAATATATATATATATGTGTGTGTGTGTGTGTATATGCATGTGTCAACAGAAAACTCATACACGTGAGTAAATACGCGTATAAGAATATGTAGATAGACATATCTACGCATGCTCATGTACCGATCACCCATATGCATGGGAATGTCATTTGGACAAAGAGACATATGCATACATACATACATATGTATATACCATTTATATATGTCAATCAATATGATTATGTACATATGTGCTTAAATATAAGGTGTGATATATATGTATATATATAGAATATTAGAATATACATATATATATATATGTTAACCTACAAATATGTATTGATGAAAAGGATACGTCCATGCTAGTGTGTTAATAAATATATAAATATACATATGTACATATATACACACACTTACATTGATATGTGAATGTGTATTCGATTATTGAATAATGTGTAATATAAACTTGTGAATCGAGATATATATAATATAAATATATATATATACATATAAATGTATATACATATATATACATATATACATGTATATATTATCTATATAATCATTATATATGATAATAATAACACTGGATTATTTAACCAGTGTATAGCATTTTAAACATATCTTATGAGCTATGTATTACGCATAACATATGTAGTATTTAAGAGAAAGGTGTTAAGATAAAACAACGCTTACATTATAAGTGAATGCTTAAAACATTAAAAAGTGTTGTATAATGTATTATGGACAACGCTAAATGTAAGAGCTAAGTTATGAATACTTTCCAACGTGTAAACTTGGCTGCCAAGGCTTTGTCAAAGCAAAACAATAGTGAATGAACATGCATAGGAAGGTGTCAACTAAGTCGAACAAAAAACATCAACCCATGTAATATGGTGAAGGTAATATAGTGTGGTGCCAACTGAAAAAGGCATGAATCAAATAGAAGTCTATTCCTCAATATGAGTTTCCAGAATGTGAAGCATTTGAAAATAAGTGGAAATGGTCATGAGAGTAGTTGTCTATGTAAGTCGGACTGTAGAAAACATATACCTTGCATTTTTTAATATCTTTCTTGCTATTCATTTGTGAAGTGCAACTCATTCATTTTTCTACATATGTGTTTGTTGTGCAATGAATTTAGTTGCCACCTTTTCTCTTAATTGTTGAGTTGAACCTACTGAGCTAAGAAGTGTCAATATTAATGCCCTATTTCTATACTTTTTCTACTGATCTTTGTGTATAAATAAAGGTGCTCTCAACCACAATAGGGATGCTTATTTTCTGCATTCAAGCTATGTTTTTCTAAATGATTGTAATCTGAATTATGAGTTGTGTGAGATTTGAGAGTTGTGAGAGATATTTGAGAGGGAGATTTTGGAGGAAAGTGAGAAGTATTATTTGGGGAATTTGCATACTGATTTGAAGGAAGGCTGAGATAGGAATCTAGATTATTAATTGGAGCATAGCATAAATAGGCATGTTGATTTCTTCCCCTTTATTCTTTATATTTGAAATGACTGTGTGTTATCGATTGTTGAATTGGAGGATTATATCATCTTTTATTATAGAAAGATTACTATAATATTAAAGTGGAATGGAAAGATTGAGATTTTTGTGCTTAGTGGAAAGATATACATTGTTTGAAGTGTTTGTATGTATTCCATATTAAGGAAAGGGTGGATTTAGAGGGAATAAATACTATATTGGGGATATAGCTATCATAGCTAATGTTTAAACTAGTTGACTCGTAAAGTTACTATGATTTACTTAGTTGATGACTTAGATAGACATAGAGGTAATAGGTTATTCCTGGGGTTAGGATAATCCAGTGAAAGGGATAGCCTATTCATAGATTATGAATGGTCAGTATAAATCAAGCTAGGAAGGTGGGTGAAATACATGACGTCCACTCGAAGTACTGGGTGATGAATACTTTGGAAAAAGTAGTGTAAGTTGCCATTGTTTATACTCTCAATCACTATGATCTAGGTTTACATACTAGGTTGAGGTATGTCATATATGTAGGTTGTAGCCATTGTGTGATAGATTTATATATGTAGGACACAACACCAAACATAGAAAAGGTCATTATTTATTATGAGGTTACTAAACCAATCTCTTTGTTAAAGGGTAGGGCCATCTATCAGTTTGATTGTTGTGTGAATGACTATAGTTAGTCCAAGGTTGGCAGAAAAGTGCTTGAGTGATGCTTCTCCTCATTAGTAGGTGACCAAGATTTGAATGGAGGATTTCCAAGACTATTCATACTTATTTTTCTAGTAAGCTCTGCGAAGCCTTGTTTATGCATTTTGTATCCATTATGATAGAAAGATTGTAAAAGTGAAATGATATCATGTTATCATGTACTATGTAATCATTACTTTGAAAATTCAAAATACTTTGATTTAGTGCAATGGAAATTTTGGAAAAGATAATATTTCAAATGTGCATGCTATCTTTATAGTTTTGAAAGAACAAATTTATTGCTCATAATCGTTAGATGCTTAAGCTAATTAAACTTGAGGTTAAAACTTAGGAAAGTTACTGTGTGGAACAATGTGCATGTTACAACTAAGAAAAGGGCTCTAATTGGAAGGTCTTGAAAATTCAGTAGTCTAGGTCCAAAGCTTATAGGCTCTAGGACAAAACTAGAAGAGGTTCTTACAAGAATTTGATTGCCCACAAAAAGGGTCTTGGATGCCCAAATAAGATAAAATAGAGCCCATAGGAAGGCCTTGGAAAATAATACACTAGGAAAAGTGGGTGAATTTTGGTTGCAAAATAGTCAACTAGATGGTATGAAATCTATGTTTTGTAAATGCCATATCTAGTTCAACATGAAAACCTTGGGCTATTAGAAAGAGGGCCAATGATATCTGTGATAGGTCTTATAAGTTTTAGGAATTTATGCCAAATTTTTTAACCATTTCAATTGGAATTTCCCTTGTGATTGTGTCAAAAGTTTCACAATCTTGGTTAGAAAGGTAAAACTTGATCTTAGTTTCATTTTAAGACACAAGACTCATAGAAGTTCTAGAGAACAAATATTGTAGACATTTAATTTCTTTCTTGTGTTCAATATCAAGAATGCACCCAAATCAATCTAGTTAGTGGGTGATCTTGATCTTACATCAAAATGAGGGACCACTAGATATTCTGCTAGTTGATGAAAAATCCATCACTTAAGCCTGAACCATTCCATATAAGTTAGAGTTTCATAGCTTCCCAATCTCTTTGAATGTTTTTAATAACAAATTTTCCTTAATGTGAATGACATTCTTCATGGTGAGAATGGTTTTTATCCCAACCCCTTCAAAGTAGGTCATCTATAAGGATGACTAGAAGTAATATAATGTCGAACAAGAATTTTCTAGGATTTTTCTCCATAAAGGAAATGGGTAATCCATTTAGGGAAAAGCACAAAACCTTGGTGTCATATGGATAAAATCCCCAATCCTCCATATTCTTGAGGAAGACAATAAAATTCCTAAGCAACTTGATAAAACCTATCATTTTCTGCAGAAGGCCAAATAAAACAATGAAGAACCTTTTCTAGCTTCATGTACGGGTCCTTAGAAGCATCCCAACATGAATAATAATATATATGGGTACATCCACAATAATCTTGGATCACACATAAAATTTCCTTGCCAAAGAGAGTATTTTTGTGATCTAATACACCCTTTTGTTAATTTTGAAGAGAACCAATAGCCATAAGGATACTCGTGAAGCATGGAAAGCAAAAGGAATGCCAAAGAATCTAAAAAATATTTATGAAAAATACATTTCTAGCTGAATGAATTGAGCCAAGAGGATGTGGGAAGAAATGATTATTTGTAGAATTGAGTCTTATGCCACTCGATTGTAGAGAAAGAGGCTTTAGAAGTATCCAAGAATTTGTAGTCCTTCTTGACATTTTTCTCATCTTCAATGAGAGTGAGAATTGAGTCATCCACAAAGTGGCCATGGACAAGTTGATTTAATAAATTAGGCAAGGAAATATATGTTTGAATATCTTAGACGACATAGAGTGGACTAGGATGTAACCAAGGCCTTCAGTCCAAAGAATAGAAAGATTGGGGGTCAAGGAACAGCCTTGGAAAATAAACCTAAAAATACCAAAGTCACTAGATCATTGACCATTGATGGTGATACAAGTTAAGGCATCAACAAAGAGAATTCTAATATATTGAATGAAATGGGGCCAAAACCATAGAGCTTGAAGCATGGAACAAAATAAAGGGTCATTTAATATGATCATAGGTCATGGAAATACTTTCATTGAGAGTGTCTATCTCATTCCATACATTCCTAGATTGTGATTATATTATCAAAGATGTACTTAGATTTAATAAATTTAGTTTTCTCTAGTCACACAATTTGAGGAAGATGATGGTGCACCTTCAAAGACAAAGATTTGATGATGATATTATAGGATATATTGAGCAAGGTGGTAGGTCTCTAGTTGCATATTTTGTCCAAATCTCTAGACTTAGATATGAACTTGGTATTTCCTTTATTTATAACTTTCCCTAATGACTTGGACTGGAAATATTCAAGATAAAATTTATGTGGGTCCTCACCAATGCAATCCTAGAGGGCCTTGTAAAAATTACAAGGGAAACCATCACAATTGAGATCCTTGTCATTGGCCATGGTATGAACAACCTCCTTGAGATTAACAACAAAGATAAATTGGTCATAGAAGACTTATTGTAAGGAGGAAAGACAAAAATCAACAACGTAGAGGAATTCTTGAAGGACCTGGTCTCTTTCAAGAGATTTTTAAGTTGTAAAAAATGTTCACAACATTTGATAAAATATTTGAGAATTTCTAATAGATATTTGAGGATGGATTACCCATCCTTGATATTGTTAATGCAATAAGAGGTGTGGTGAGCTCTGAGAGCTTGAAAGAATTATTTCAAAGATTTAGCTCTCACTTTAAGTAAGCTAGTGCAACCTATCTTTGATTAACATGTGCCTTTGGCCAAATATTTGTTATAAATCTACTTCTAATACCTAAAATATACCACCCTAACCTATAAAGTAAAAGAAAAGGGATCAACTTCAGGGGTTGTAATATCCCTACGAATATTTGAGGTGTTGGCCTCATATGCATGATGTCAAAATATCACCAATTGATACCCATAGATGTGGAGGAAGTGGAATGTACACTAAATAGCTCTATTCCAACAAGCAATCCATCTAGTTGGCTAAGTGGATTAGGTCTAAAGATTCCAAACTCTCTTGATGTGTGGCAATGATGACCAATGACTCATTAGTGAAGTATTTAAC
Source organism: Sequoia sempervirens (assembly GCA_007258455.2). Taxonomy (NCBI): domain Eukaryota; kingdom Viridiplantae; phylum Streptophyta; class Pinopsida; order Cupressales; family Cupressaceae; genus Sequoia; species Sequoia sempervirens. The sequence continues at coordinate 12,229 of VDFB02183480.1, forward strand.
AATAATTGAGTTTTACAACTCTAAGGAGGTACCACTTGCCATTGGAATCTAAACCAAATGGGAATGTGGTTTGATAGTGACATTTGGCAATAGCTCTACCAAGCTCGAGTAACAACTAGTGAAGGAGAACAAATATTATTCAAAAATTATCACTTGATGTAGGAATTTAAATACTTTTGCAAGACCAAATTGAAATTTATTCCACATATAGCAATAGGTTGGTTATGTTCATGACCCATAGTAGGATAAAAAAGACCTAATTTATTATGCATATAATACTATGTCCTAGTTTCCAACTGTCTAACATATGGGTAATATCTCATCTTTATCATATGCCATATCAACCATATTAAATTTCTCATATAACTAAAGCAATATAAAAAAATGAGTTGGAAATCCATTGCCATAAAAGAGATATCTCAATAGCATTATTGGAAGCATAAATATTTATCATTCCAAAAGAATGATTGTTGACATTTAATATAATCCAAATTACATGGTTAATGTGGTAAGAACTAAGGTTGACAACATGTGTAAGCCACCTAAGAAAGAGAAAGGTAATGACCCCCCCACGTCTAACCTCATGATTGCTACAAAACATAGAATTGGTTGACCAAATAACACAAGCAGCAATTAAAAATATGAAATATGTAATCTTCACTTCTTTTAAATAGAGAATATCTTAGAGCCAACTACTTTTGATGGGTATCCTACAATGAATAATTCTTGGAGAGGTTAGTGAATCTCAAACATTCTAGGAGAGAAAATTCATGGGTGAGAGTCGAGAGGCATATCATCATTATATGACTCTTGGAGAGTAAAATAGTGATTCTACAAAAAAACTCTAGGGAGAAAGAACCCAAATGAATGTTGGGAGATAATATCCTCTACTTATCAACAACTTATTCTCCCTCCTCCAACCACCTTGGTAGGCTAAGGTACTTTTGTAATTACTTAAGTGACAAGGAGAGTGAACAAAGATTTCTAGCTGTGAAGATAAAATTGATACTCACTAAGGAATCTAAGAAAACCTCAACCTAGATGATGGATTACCCAAGGGTGGAACAACCTCTTTCCCCTTGTCAAAAGGCTATGAAGTAGCTGCTAGGTATACTTTAGTAGTGGAGGGATCTTAAGTGGGTAGTGCATTTTCCTTCAAACCGCCAAAGATGTCATTTTTTTCCTTTATGATGAGAAATTATAGTCTATTTTCCATCACATTTCAAAGTGAGGGCCACCTCGATTGATCAAGGAGATGATTTCATCTAGGGGGCATTATAGGGAAATCCTTAATTTGTGCTTAATAAATTAACACCAAAAATAAGTGTTGAGCATATTAAAGTAAAATGCACACTGAGTGTGATGAAGATTACTAATTTGAATCTCAACACAAACATTTTTGTGAATGATTCTAGTAAAATCTATCAATCCTCACACAAATATCCTTTTCCCAAGGAGACAATAATGATGTGTAAAAAGTTCCAACATGGAAGTGATAAACTCGAGAACTCAAGCTAAATTGTTTACTTTTATTAGAGATAGTGAAGTTTTACATTCAGGGTTGAAAGACCAACAAAAACACACATACATACTAGGGGTCATGCTTGAGGATAGCCTCAACATGGCTAGCTTTAGAAAAATGAAAAAGAAAGAACCCTTTAGTGAGGTTATGGATAGTATCAAGTCAAACCCCAAATGGGAGCCAATGCTTGTTGATCAATTCCCAAAGTATGCTTTTAGGGGAAGTTCTCCCAATAAAATATCGTATGAAAGTGAAATTATCTAATCATTTACAAGCACTATCAAACTCAAGGATGGGAAAAACCACATCTATTGAGGACTCAAAATGTGTACCTTGTGACAAAAATTCAAAACAAACTTCTAGGGATTCTTTCTAGGAGGATCCATTATGCAATGCCACCAAATTATCAACACCAAGAAGAACTACTAAGTTGAATCCGTTTGAGGCCATATAAAGGATAGACTAAAAAATTATAATAAATACAGAAGAATAAAGATTTTCCATGCCTATTGACATGAGGAGAGTCAAGAAGATCAAAAAGATACAAACCCAAATAGAGCACAACACAACCAACTTCATTCTTGTATCTTCTTTTTTTTTGTGTTTTAAAAAAAAAATGAATAATAATATTTTTTTAGTACCTGAATCAAGAAATAGGCTAATAAACAAGGTTAAGTGGGCCCTAAATCATGCTATATAGATAGATGCTAAAATAAGTGCAGTCCATAAAATTAAAATTGCAAGGTATGATTGACATTACACTTTTCACTAGCAAAGTAGAAATAAAGGAATCTAGGATTATATTTATGGTTCTCTAGGCCTTTTGGTCTAGCTTTGTCAAATCTTTAAACATATCTTGATTTTTTCTTCACAATAAATTTCCATTGATCCCTTTCTAGGAAGAGATCCTCTATGTTTATCTTTCACAACTCATACCCAAAGCAAGTGAATTTCTCAATCTTAAATCAAGTGTTAACCAAGGCTCCAAACACATATGGATCTGAAAAAACAACCATGTCAAAAGCTCTCGTTGCAACCAAAAAAACTTCTCATATTTCAATTTTGAAAATGAATGTTAAATCTCTAATTATTGTTTAAAACTAGACAAATAAAATACTAAACAATCCCTTATTTGAATTTATGATTTCATCTTTAAAAACTTTTATTCACATAAATATGCACATACATATGTATTTTATTGTTTCAGCTACTTTCAGACTTTTTATGTAATACTCCGAATTATGTTGTGGTTTTATAATTTAGTAAGATATGATCATTAAAATAGAAAAACAAAAACTGAATCCAATATTAGAATTCATCCGATCAATGAGGACACAAAACCCACTCAATAATTTTTCGGTTAATTATGACACTAAACAATTAAGGAAGTAAAATTCGTATTCTTACATTAAATGACTTGTATTGCATGGGATTTTTGTAGGCCAAATAATCTCGGATGTTTAAATTCTTCCAAGCCATTCCATCAATTACTATAATTATTTATATGCATTTAGTAGCTTTCGAAACATAAACAATTAGTAATGAAGTAGTTTGTTGTGCAGGTGCATGGTGTCAATCAACTTAATTTTTTGCCTCTTTTGATCTGGGTCTTGGTCGACATCGATCTGGTTGTCGTTGTGGATTTGAATCTTTTCCATTTGATTGAAGAGAGTGATTATTGAGACGTAGCAGACAAGGCAAATATTGGGATACTTTTTTCTTCAACTTCTCATCTTTTAAATCAATATTATCATGGCCGCGATGGTCATGAAGTGGATTCCCTAGCAGATTAAGACTCTCCAATTGAGTGTTGGCAGCAAGAGTTTCAAGAGTGCCACACATGTGTGAAATTCTATTATCACTTGCATCTAAACTAGTAATCCTTGTCAATCGCCGGAGTCCGTCGATCTCTCGAAGCTGGTTGCCTGCCAGATAAAGCTCCTTCATCGACGTACAATTTTTCAGTCCTGTGAAAGCAATCTCAATGTTTCAACGTTAAAGATAAAACTGATTTCGCTGAATATGAGGGTAATGGTATTGTTTTTTGTTAAAACCTTACCATGGCCAATGCAAGATAATCGATTGTAACTGAGATCAAGCATTCGCAATCGAGGAAGATTTTTGAAGCCTTGGGTGCTCGAAATTTTGTTCCTTGACAAGTCCAGAGAAGTCAGAGTCTCTGGCAGTGATCCCTCACAAATATTGTCTGCAATGTCAACATCAGTGTTTACACAAAACCCGCCAATCTTATTATTATTAGTAAAGCTTTAAGATGTTTATTTTAGTTTAAGTGAAGAGTATTTTTAGTGAAAATTAATGACAGATAGAAGAATTCAGAGGGCTGCTCTCAGGAAGAGTTTTAAAAGCCCACATGTTGTGGTCACTATTCGTAGTCAGCGTTTATTATCCTGTGTAAATTGCCTCTACTTTGTTGGCATGTATTAATTTCTCCCCACTGACCAACAGTAAACTGTCAAATGTAGCATTTAAACTAGAAACTTCCCACTGTCATTCTAGACACCTCTACCACCGACCTCCTTTCACGCATGTTGTTGTTTCTGGACTGTTCTGCAGACCTCTATTAATAGAGGCAGATGTAATCGTTTTGTTCAAGCAATAGAAATTGCTTCCTCTGTCCACCATCAAAGTGGTTTAAGAGCAGACCGATCTAGGGAGACTGCAGAAGTGGGAGAAGTCAACAAAATGTCGTTGTAGCTGTTGTTGCAGAAGCTAAGAGAAGATCAGGGCAGAGTTAGAAGCTAACGAGGGATCGCTGATGGAATAAAAGATCAAAGGTAGATCGCTGTTTTGGAATCGACAGAGTTGTTAGCTGCCCCCAAGACCAAAAAGAAAAGAGGTTGCAGCAAAGACCAAGCCACAGCTGTTTTGGAGCCAGCAGGAGCACCGTTTGGAGGGAGAAGAGATCTGAGGAAAGCAGATCGTGGAAGCCGCAAGTCGATAGAGTTTGAATCGCTGTTTAATAACAATGTTTTATGAGTTGCTAAACGATGGTGGCAAAGATGTTTTGAAGGTAGAAGTAGCCGTTGAAAACCGTGCAGCAGCACAGAAGAAGGAAGAGCCATGCAGCTGAGGAGGAAATCAAGTTCATCGTGTTTTTGGCATACAAAGGAGATTTCAGTTAGAAGAAGATCGACCAAGATAAAGCCAGCTCGGCAGAGCAGAGAGATCGCCAGTTTTCAAAAGGTTGAGATCCAGAAGAGATCGTGAAGGAGGGAGAGCTTAGCCACATTTGAAGAGTCGCCCATTGCTATTCGCCCAAATCATAGTTGTTTTGAAGATGCCAAAGTCAATGAAGATTGTGGAAGAGAGTCGCGATCCAAGCAAGGAAGAAGCTAATGTAATGTGTGAAGTCTTGGGCCATTCAAAGAGTCGTCCAAGTTTGAAGGGTTTGCAATTAAAATAGGATATCATGGCCAGTTCAAGTGCATAGGAAGAAATGAGATGCCGCCAACTGAAGAAAAGTAGCCAAAGTTGCAGAGGAGGCCGTTGTTTTGGTATCGAAGGAGTTGAATCAGAAGTTAGTAGCTAGGATAATCATTGTTTGTTGAAAGTATGTTGTCTCTCTTGTAGTTGGTTCTGTAGAGGAGGCTATATGTGTAACTGCCTAGGTTGAGAGTATAAAAAAAATTGTGTAGAAGAACATTCTTAAAGTCTATAGAACAATTTAAGAAGTCTTGATAGAAGGTCAGAGGAGGATAGAGAAGGATAGGTGTCTGATGTTGTAAAATGTTGAGTGAAATTGTCAATGTATAAGGAAATGATTTAGTTGAATGTTGCAACATTTTGGATTTGTGTAAGTCAGAAGAAGCAACTAAAGCAAGGATCCCCGAGCTCCAGTAGTGTAGCTCAAAGGGAGGTGTTAAGAGAAAGCAAGGTAATCAAACCTAAACCTACGATAGACTGGTGAGAAGAAGGTCAGAGCTCGTGGTTAGAGCATCCCAATAGAAGACCAGGATTTCCTAGGTTCGATCCATTAAGTTTGAAGATTGTAGATGTCGAAGTATCAATGGAAAGATCAAGAAAGTAATTGGAATTTGTGGTCGAAATTAAGGGGGAGTGTTGGCATGTATTAATTTCTCCCCACCAACCAACAGTAAATTGTCAAATGTAGCATTTAAACTAGAAACTTTCCACCGTCATTCTAGACACCTCTACCACTGACCTCTTTTCACGCACGTTGTTGTTTCTGGATTGTTCTACAAATCTCTATTAATATAGGTAGATGTAATCATTTTATTCAAGCAATAGAAATTGCTTCCTCTATCCACCATCATACTTGTGTTTTAATTTTTTTATTTTTTAATTGAGAGGAATCGGCAAGTTAGTTTAGAGATTCAAAGTTTATCTCTTTGATAGGGTGAGCCCCTCATTACCTTTCAGGGTGATAGATCAGGTCCACAAACTCACCACCAGGTAAATGAAGGTAGAGAGAATCAATCTTGAGACCTACATGGGACGAACCCAAAGCTCTTAACCAACTATGCCACCTATTCAGACTAAAATTAAATATTTCAAATCTTTTTACAGTAGGTTAAAATAAAACATTTGAAATACGAATAATGATACAAATTCTAGGAAGTGATCTGCCCATATCTGAATTTAAAACTTAAAAAACTAATATCAAATTATTAATATAGGATTAATTTTTATCTTTCAGGGTAGATCGGATGATCAAATATTGGAAAATATGAATGATGGTTGCAGGTTCAATTTTTTAGATTTATTTGTTTAGGTGGAGGGGAGCTCATATGGATGGAGGTTGTAATAGTGGGTAGAAGCAGCTCATGCCCATAGAGGTTATAATAATATGTCTTATCAATTTCTCTAAACTAATATCAAATTATTAATAGGTGATTACTTTTTATTTTTCAAGATAGATATGGTCAAATATTGGAAAATATGAATGATGGTTGCAGGCTCCATTTCATTTAGGTGGAAGGGAGCTCATGTGGATGGAAGTTATAATAGTGTCTTCGATTTATAGATCCCACTAAATATTGATTCCTCCATTTTATTTTATTTTAAATATTGATAAATGACCAGGAAACCATTTTATTAAATAATAAACAAAAACCAACCTAATGAGTTTCGTGAGAGATTCAAAGAGCGAAGTCTCGAATAACTATTGAGAAGAGTATTGAGCATTGAATCCTTTAATCTAAATCCAAAAAAATTAGTAGCCGTGATATTCATATTGTTCTTGTTGGTATTCATAGTTCGTTTGTTGTGCTTATGATCTTTATCATTCTTCTCATTTTCAGCTTCTAGTTGTTGCAGCATGTGTGAATTCGATACCACTATAACATTATGATCCACATCCTCTTCCTTTATCCTCTCATTCACTCCAACTGCAAGTGGAGGAGGACCAGTTGAAGTTGAATCAAAAATGGGTAGTTTGGGATGGGAAGCCCCATATTCATCCGTATTAGTAATGGAGTTTGATACCTGCAAATACTAGTTACCATCTTATAAAGAAATAAGCTTTTCATAAAACATGAATTGCTAATACCTACCTGTAATTTTCTCCCTTTTGGCCTTTGCGATCCTCCTACATTTCCCATAGCAAACAGAAGATTAAGAGATAAACTAGCGGCGTTCACCATAAACAATAAATAAACAAACTTTACGTATGGAAGGTAAAGCGGCTGAAACATATAGCAGATGGAGCATTCTGACATTTTGAAATCTCTTCGATGCATCTGTTTATAATGATAATTAATAAACATTAAAGCCATATTCATATCTTTTATAAATTCCTATCATCAGATCTCTTCATTTAAATGTTATACAAGTTTGATGTTATTACGTTGATTGCATACTAGCCTATAAGGGTAACAATGCGTTGTTATCCAGTCTTACAGTTTCAAGATATATTTTTTTAAATGTTAAAAGATTTTTGAAAAAAGTAACAATATAATATATTGTTACTAATTAACCATAAATAAATAAACTCTATTTGCGCTTGTCTCTACCAATGCTATTTTCATGAGCTTAGGTTTCATGAGTAGTAAAGTTGTGGTAGCACGAAAACTTTCCCAATAAAGTTCCAACTTGCCACTTCTATTGTTACATTGTAGTCCTCCACACTACTTCTTCAACAATGTTTCATTTTTTGGAAAAAAATCCAGCTTGAAATCTGTCTGGACCAGGAGCTTTTCTCGTCCCAAATAGTGTTTGGAAGGAGATTCTGAGCATCCAGATCCGTAGTTGACTCTGATGACAGCAGATCTTTCTAAAAATTTGTACCTTGCTCCCAAATGGGCTTAATATCTGTCACTTCGCTGCCAAGAGCATAGGACAATCCTCTCGATTTTATTGGCCTGTCAACTTAATTTTGTTGCTAGTGGAAATATTTAGTATTTCTGTCTCCTCCTTCTAGCCACTTCACCCTTGACTCTTACATCCAAAAGATCTCCATTCTAATAATGGTGTTGAATTCATCGAAAAGATCTCCTCCATCCTAATGATGGTGTTGAATTCATCCAGATGGTTGCATTTCTTATCTCTAATGGTACTAGTGATTTCATGCGATGCTATCTCTACATCAATAAACTTGTCTTTTCAAAAATGTTCTTGCTTTCCCTCTTCCTCCCTAGGATTTGAATCACAAGCTACGGTATATTCTTCTTCTTTTTTCATGTAGAATTTAAACCTTAGCTGGAAAATATAATCCAAGATTTATTTTTAAGAGTAGTGTCTTAAAGGGTTTTGGTCTTGGTGATGTTAATTTGCACCTTTTTTATGTCATGTTGTTTCAAAATGAAGGAAGATTTGATATTATTTTTCTATATTTATTGAAGCGCCTTTTCACCTGACACATTTGTGAGCATTTTCTGCTTATTATAAATGACCTCAATCTTTTATAACTCCATAGTTATTATTAAAATTGAAAGTTTGATGGTGTATGATAATGGTTTCCCCACTTAGGCATCCCAAGAAGTTCTATGAGATGTGTTCACTAAAACACCCTGGATGTGGTGCATCCTATCTTGAAGTTTGATAGTGTATGTCATTGAGTTGAAAATTTTACGTTGATAGAGTATGTATAGAAAGGATTGACTTGAAAATATGCTCAAAGAATAGGTGGCCAAGGCTTGGATTTCACATGGGGTTCACCTTGATGTCATGTAGAACTTCACCAAGGTTTTTTGTTTTTGTTTTTAATTAAGTTAACAATGTTGAGGATAATCTCAAGCATAGTCATTTTTATGTGTGTGCTTAGTTATTAGTCTTTATACCCTAGACTAGAGAGATTTTACCATTTTAATGAAATATCTTTCAATGTCTCTATATGGGTGGAGTTTCTTGGGCTGCCTTTGCCATGTTAGAATTTTTTAACCAAGATAGCCTCTACCATAGACAACATCAGTTTTTGTCAAACCTAACAAGTTATTTTTAGCTCAACCCTAAAAAAAGGCCTATGTTGAAGCTAACCTCTCCAAGGATCTAAAGGAGATAATTGATATACAAAGTGGCCAAATGAGACACACTCAATTTATCCTTTACATTGAACCTACTCACTACTTGTTATTGTTGTTGGTATTTTTAGGACAAGATATAGGAGTGCCCTCTAGCTGCTCCCCATAAAACTCACCACTTGACCAATTATAATAATGCATCTCCTATAAACAAAGAGGTAGGGTGGTAAATTGTAGTTAGTCACAAAGCCAATACTAGTAGAAATGGTAGAGCTCCACATAAGTCCTCTACTAGCGATGGTGGCCAACTATCCAAAAATCAAGTAGGTATAGTTTCAAAACCTTAGGACTCAAAATATCTATTATTCATTCCCATGGGGAGACATTTGGGAGGTGAATATTTAAAAATCACTAGAACCCTACTAGAAGCATTTGTTTTATCTTCACAATAAAAGACCACTATCTAATCCCTTCAACAATTCCTAATGGTTCAATAGAGGTCTTATATTCCACCAAGGAATTTTGAAGAAGGTGAATATGTGCTAGAGAAATGGTGCCCTACCCAACCTTCCATTTAGATAAGTGATTCAATTTAGAGGAGGATTTTTTATAGAACATATGTAGCTCTTGATGAGTTGGATAGTGAGGATATGACCCTTGACACCTGCTCACAAATTTGTATATCATCTAGAATGTTCAAGATTTGATGGACCTCTCAAGGAAGTATTATGTGCATGAAACTTGATAAAGATTTCCACATCTAAATATTCTCTATTTGCAAGAAGATATAATTTATAGTTTTCTTTATTTTTGTCATATTCTATGTTATTTATTTGATTAGTCATTTTTGGTGTATTAATCATGAAATGGGTTATTGTGGAGTTGTCGTCTTTGTCTCTTCTATGCAGCTTCAATATTTAATTAACCACATACGTATCCTACCAACCAAGCATTCTAGGCTCTTTTCAACATTGATAATCATTCCTTTGGAGTTATTAATGTTTATACCTCAAATGATGTGGAATATTTTGTACTTTGGATATAGATTATAAATTCAATGTATTTTTCCATTTAGGTCATTTGTAGAGGTTTCAATATGATTATAATGATAAGTTAAATTATATTCTTTATTTATGAGATAGGTAGCTAGTGAAAGAGGTTTGGTACAATATATGCAATAATATTTTTTTATCAATAGTAGTGTATCAACAGAAGTTACAAGTTACTACAAGAGCAATATTCAAAGGGTAAATATCATTTACTAATGGTCATCTAAATTTTTTCCAGAGTGATCTATACTTATTGCCACTGCATCATTGATTCACAAAAATGCAGTATATGCATGTATATTACTGATTTACAAAAAAGACAGTCTACACAAGCTTAGAGGGTTATTTGTCTATACAAAATGTAGTATATATTTGTAATAGCAGTTATCTGATCTAAAGTAGAGTGCTAGATGTTAGTTTTTGCTTCCTTCCCCTTCAAGAGGTTGAAGGTTGGGTCTATTTTCTCCTATAGTTGAGATGACATCCTCATTTCCTTGGTTCCCTAGTATATGTGGTCCTTTGTGTTTATCCATGTTCTGAGCTACATTATTGAAGACTCTTTGAAATTCATTTAATTCCCTTAAGCAATTGTCTACCTACTCCTAGTTGCGGTGATGAGCATGACCACACCTTACCTCCTCCCTATTGACTATTACAGAGCCTTCCCTTATCAACCTCCAAAACTTGGTCATAGAGATCTCCAGATGGATAGTGTGACGTACTAACCCTTCCATAAAGTAAAAATTTCCTATTTTACACCAAACGAGTAAATATACAAGTAATAAAAGCATTACATTAAAAAAATTCTTTTCTTTTATTGATAATTTCCAAACAAGAAATAAAACATGTTTCAACATGTATTCCTTTTCTTTTCAAATATACATCAATGTAAGAAAGCATATAGATACATACATAGCTCATAGAGCTTTTTGAACAAATAGTAGTAAGAAGGTCCAAGTTCTTTCCTTTCAAATCTTGGTTCTTCTATTGCCTACTATGGAGGAGAAGCATCATGCAGGGGATTTTCTGCCAACCGCGCACTCTTGATGTAGTCCCTCGCACATCTATCATTCAATATATGGCCCTTCCCTTCAACAAAGAGATTGGTAGAGTAATTGATAACGACAACCAACTAAGCATAGTGTTGTGTCCTACATAACTAGAACTTGTAATCCCACAATCTCAAACTAGCATGTAATAATGGATCACGGTGAACTGACAATGTAGTCTCAATAGTCACACAATCTTTAGTGGATTCTCAGACATTGCACTACTTTGGCCAAAGTGTTGTATTCAATAAACGACTGAGAGTCATCTATCACATACACTATTCAGGGCCGATTTGACTTAAGGCTATCTTACACTACGTATAGGTATTGTCCTTCAATGGATAATCTGTCACCCCAGACTAACCTACAACATACTATTCTACTTTTAATGAATCTAATTAATAAGTAAGTAAATCTAATTAATAAGTAAGTACACAAGCTCCCTCCCATATTGGATTAACTATCCTAGGAGTAACACAAGCTTTCCTAGTTAATTTAATAACTTAGCTAGGTGTAACTCAAGTGACTCTTGTATTCAATCAAGCCTAGTAAATAATAACTAATACCAACATCATTCTCCTATTATGGAGATCTTACAATCGCAGTATAAAACAACTAGAAGGCTTCAATTCCCTTTTTCAGAAGACAGCCATAATTACTTCTATTGCACAAGTAGAAAAGACATTTCATGCAGTATATAAAACACAATAATTCCTTGCAAATAATAAGTAGAAAACCCCATACCTGTTATCAATTATCCAATTAATGATGATAGTGCAGCCTTCTCCAACAGTAGTTCAGCTTAATTCAACTTCTCAACACATCTCTCTCTCTCTCTCTTGTTGATAGCACACTACTCTCAAATATTAAGTCAACTCTTCCTCAAAAAATCTCACTCTTTTCCCTTATAAATCAAATGAGAATGACTAGTAAACTCAGATATAATAAACAGCTAAGGACGTATTCTCTTGGTATGATGTACGCCTCTCTCAAGAGAAATGGGAGAATAGAAATAATGGTCTCTCAAAAATACAAATATGAGAATGATTATGAATGATTGTGAATATCAATCACTCAAGAATGGGTAAGAGTAAGAATAATAATAATAATAATACGTTTCAAATGAGTTGGTGCGACTATTTATAGTGTAGCCAACCTTCAGAAATCCTATAGTTTTGGCATGAAGAATGACACCAATTCCATGCAGCATGATTCAACACAAAGGTGGTGATGGTAGAAGCTCAGACTTAGCAAAAAGCATAATAGCTCGACTTTCTGATTGACAGCATTCAAAAGAATTTTTCAACTAGCACATGGAGAATTCGAATATTTCTCCACAATTGCCATCTACATGAAAGTGAAAAAAGAGGTGGCACCAAACCCTTCAAGTTGGCGTGATTTCCAAATGATGGGAATAAGTCAATCATAATTCATCAACACATAACTTGAATCGACTTTTTTATGGGTTGAGTCGGCTGAACATTATAACTGTGTTGGACTAAGTCCACGTCTGCTTCATTTTTCAAATCGACCAAATCAAAGCTAACAAAATTTAGACATATTGCTACATCTCACTCATGCATATTTTTGGTTGGTGATATATGTGGCTCTTTACACAGTGTTGTGTATGGTCCAAAGTTGACTTCCATAATAATGTCCAATATCGACATATTTTAGCCATGGATTAATAACGTCAAAAGAAGTCTTCATTAAATCAACTTCTTTATTTAATATGAATATGTTGAATTCTAAATGTATAAAATCAATATGTAAAGTATATATTAATATTATATCTATATGAACTATATATATGATCATATACATATATATATATTTTAAAATACATCCGATATATATATATATAAGCATAGAGGCTAAATAATTATATTAAACACATTATAAAGTATATATGCATATATATGTATAAATGTATATACCCCTATATACACGTATATGTAGGTATACCATATCGATGCATCTGTATGAGCATGTCCATTTGCTAATGTATGCTTGTATCGATATGCATATACATATGGATACATGTATATACTATATATATATATTCACATTTGATTCACTTACAACCATTTATGTTACCATCATATCGATAGGTATGTAAATGTGGTATATCTATACATATGCATATACGTGTTGTTAGATCCCATTGACACGTGTGTGCATGTACATATAATTCACCTGCATCCCACTTAGCCATATGATCGTAGTAACACAAGAAAGATCTCAAAAACCAAATAGATAAACATCACCCGCAAAAGTAAACAAGACTCCTAATGCAAACATACAAGATATGGATGACTTACCTATAACCCACAAATTGACTCAATTTAATCAATCTAATGTGGTGTGTGTATGCTCAAATAATTTACCTTTACCAATTACCCGACCAAGATCTTCTCCCGAGTGATACTTCCCCTCCGCCTGGAGGAATGGAACACATACCTGCATCCACTAACACATGCTCATGGCATTCAAATGTTCATAACATATCCAGTATACACAAACAGATCTCCAAAGTTAGAATAATTACAATTTTATAACCTTTTATTCACATAAATGTTGTATTTCACCATGATTAACATCAATTGAAATAACATCAAATGAGACAATCATCAAATGTGAAAACATTCATATTGACAACAAGGTACAAGCATATTTTATTTATCTCCAGAACTCTCATTACAACCATTTTTACCCTATGCAATAATAGTAAATAGTAACTATACAATCGGGGTGTAACATACTCCCCCCCTTAAGAATCATTGTCCCTAATGACCTAAGGTATTATTCAAAGCATAACAATCTAACACTACATTATTCAACATTCTCAAAAGCATCAAGAATGTTAGGAAATGTCTATTGAATTTTCGCATAGTCCTCCCAAGTAGCTGAGTCTTCTATGTACTAGTCCCATTGGACTTTGCACTACAAGACCTCTCTATTATGCAAGCATAGCTTACGTGTTCCTAGCACCTTCATGGGCTCGAGAGTTACTACTCTGGGGTCCCCTACCTATAAAGCAGTCCAATCCATTACATGATTATCTCCCGGTATATGCTTTTTAAGGTAGGACACATGGAAGATATTATGCATTCTAACAAGAGCTGGTGGCAAAGCAATTTGATAGGCTACTAGATTCACTTCCTCTAGAACCTCAAAGAGTCCAACATAATGTGGGGCTAACTGAGAATACTTTCTAAATTTAATGGAGCTTTTGTGAAGTTTCACTCTCAATAGAACTTTGTCACCTAAGACAAAATTATGAGGCACTCTCTTAGCATCTGCATAACTTTTATGTCGATTGTTAGCTTCTGCTAACCTTCACTTAATAATCTTAACTTGCTCATCCATTCCAGCCAACATTTTTCGGTCCAAGACTTAATTGATCCTCAAGTTTATCACAACTTATAGGAGTTCAACACTTTCGACCATACAAAGCTTTGAAAGGAGCCATCTTAATTGCAAAATGATATGAGTTATCGTAAGAAAATTTGACTAAGGGTAAATAATCTTCCCACTTGTATTGTTGATCCATGCAATACATCCTAAGTAGGTCTTCCAATACTTGGTTTACCCTTTCCGTTTTCCCATTCGTTTTCGGATGATATGCCGAGCTAATATTTAACTGAGTCCCTAGTGCAGAAAACAAGGTTTTCCAAAACCTCGAAGTGATTCATGCATCCCTATCTGAAATAATCTTTTTCGGAATCTCATGTAATATGAACACTTCCTGCACAAATTTTCTTGCTATGACAGGTGCTCCATAAGTTAAGTTCCTTGGTATAAAATGTGCTACTTTTGTAAGCTTATCAACTACCACCAGTATGGCATTGTGCTTGTTCCTTGACATAGGCAGTCCTTGCAAAAAATCCATACTTATAACTTGTCATTTCCTTTCTGGTATGTCGTGTAGGTACAAAAATCCCGCAGGATGGTGATGCTCAGCTTGTACCATTTGACACTCAAGACACCTAGCCACAAAACTAGCGGCATCTCCTTTCATTCCCTTCCAAAAGTATAATGGTTTTACATCAACCATCATTTTCGTCACTCCTAGATATCTGGAATATGGTGCTTCGTGTATTTCCTTCCATACCAGATTTTCCAATTCCTTTACATCAGGTACATACATTCTACCCTTGTATCTAAGTAATCCATTAGGTTCAAATTGAAAACCTTCATACCTAGAATCTTGAGGATTATCCATGAGTGCTTACTTAACTTGTAAGTAATACTCATCCTCCTTGCACTTTTGGAGAACTTGCCCTTTGAAATCAGTTTGAATTGCTACTATGGAAGCAATTTGACATCTTTGACTTAATGCATCGGTGACCTGATTCTCCTTCCCCTTAATATAACTTCAATATTAAAATCATAGTCAATTATCCACTCTAACCATCTTCTTTGTCTGGCATTAAGATTAGGTTGAGTAAAAAGTACTTTAACCCATTATGGTCAGTTTTCAACTCAAAGGGTTTTCCTAGCAAATAGTGCCTCCACATTTGCAATGCATGAACTATAGCTACCAATTCTAAATCATGTGATGCATAAATCATTTCATATGGTTTCATCTTTCTAGATTCATAAGCAATTACTTTCCCATCTTGCATCAGTACACCTCCTAACCCTTCTCTGCATGCATCGGTGATAACCATAAAGCTACCTTCAAGATCTGGTACCTTTAAGATCGGTGTGATGGTTAGTTTTTCTTTGAGTAGGTCAAAAGCTTCTTGACACTTCTCATTCCATTTGAATCTCTTTCCTTTCTTTTGCAAAGAAGTAGTTGGAAAAGCAATATTAGAAAAGTTTGTGACAAGATTCCTGTAATATCCTGCCAAGCCCATGAAACTTATTACCTCTGACACATTTTTGGGTATAGGCCACTCAATTACTGCCTTGATCTTTGTTGGGTCTATTGCAATTCCTTCTACCGAAATCACATGACCCAAATAATGTACCCTCTCTTGGAAGAATGTACACTTGGAAAGTTTACCATACAACCTATGCTCTCTCAAACATTGTAGGACCATTTCTAAATGCTTGCAATGTTCTTCCTCATTTCTAGAATATATCAAGATGTCATCTAGAAAAACTAGTACAAATTTTTCAAGGTAATCTTTGAACACACTATTCATTAGGTTCATGAATTCTTCCGGTGCATTTGTTAGCCCAAAAGGTAAAACAATGAACTCATAGTGTCCATATCAAGTTATGAATGCAGTTTTAAAGATATCTTCATCTTCAACCCTTAATTGGTGGTATCCATATCTCAAATCAATTTTAGAGAATATAGCGGCACCTCTCATTTGATCAAAAAGATCATCAATGCATGGCAACGAATACTTGGTCTTAACCATAGCTTTGTTAAGCATATGATAGTCGATGCACAAATGCAATGTTCCATCTTTTTTCTTAACAAAGATAACTGACACTCCCCAAGGTGAAACACTTGGTCTTATCAGTCCTTTCAACAACAATTCATCCAATTGTGTTTTAAGTTCCATAAGTTCAGTGGTTGTCATCTTATAGAGTACTTTAGAAATAGGTTTTGATCCAGGAACTATATCAATAGAAAAATCAAATACTCTTTTCAAAGGTAATCCTGGTAACTCTTTTGAAAACATGTATCTGAAAAATTCCCTCAAAATTTGGTACTTCTCCATATCTGATTTCCCTGTTTCATCTATTTCTCCATCTTCTAATTCTTGCAAACTCTGGTACTCAGAATTATCACTATCCTGCCCATGTTCTTCAATCTTTATGGCAAAGATTTTACACCCTTTCTTCTTAGCTCTTATAAGTTGCATTGTCATAATTTGTCGAATCTTTACCTCTCTAGGTATTCCTTGGAATTTGACTTGATTTCCATAATCATCTAGGCATTCAAAAGTCTTAGCATGGTAGTCTACTATAGCCCTATGATTCCACAACCATTTCATTCCTAGGATAACATCATATGATCCTAGAGGTGCGACATAAAGGTTAACTTCAATAGTAAAACTAGGTAGTTCTATCCTAGCCTCGAATAGGCATTGATCCACCTTTGCTCTTGTTTAGTTTGCATACTCTACATTCCAAGACATTTCCATGTGTCCCACCTTCCTAGATAATTATTTAGCTATTCTAAATGAAATGAAATTTTCAGTTGCACCAGTATCAATAAGAACAAAAATAGGTAAGCCAAACAAAATACCTGGTGTTTTGACTAGTGTTACTTGGTAATCTTCCTGTCAATCGTCCACAACTGCATGTATCCTTTGTTGAACCATGGCTTGCTGGGTGGGTAATGAATTACCATATGATTGTGAACTAGAAGTTTAATTGGGACATTCACTTGCATAGTGATTTCCTCTACATATAAAACATCCTGTAATTGGTCCTCTTTTCCCTATGGTTTCTCTAGACTTGTTGGTACTTTCATTAGCTTTGTTGGTATTACCCATGCTAGAATTATTTCTTTTTCGATCTCTCCTAAACTCTTTTCCATTACAGTGGAATATTTTCCCTTTTTACTTTGCAACATTCTACACAGATTCCTCCTTCTTAGGAGCTATCTTGTTAGGAATTTCCACATCCTTCTTTTGCTCTTTTCTTTCTTGTCGAGTGGAATCAACTTTAAGCTTTTGTTCCTGCTTAATTGATTTTTCATATACAAGATCCATTGTTGTTGGACCATTCATATCCACTTCTCCTCCAATCTAGTTGTTTAGTCCCATTATGAATTTCCTAATATGAAAACGTTCATCCTTGTGATATATGGGAACATAGCGCAGAAGTCGGGTAAACTTCTCCCAATATTCGTGGACTGACATGTTACCTTGCATTAACCCCTAGAAATTGAGAGATTTTGGTCATAGAAAATTTGTGGTAACCATCTCTTGTGAAAATTCTCCACAAATTCTCTTCAAATTCTCCCCAAGTTAATTTCCAGATTTTATGTTAAGCTCCAACTTCTTGTTCATCCACCAGTTAAAGGCTTCACCCGCTAATTGATATGCACACCATGCTGCTTTAGTAACCTTATCATAGTCTCGTATTTCAAAATAATTTTCCATTTGAAAAAGCCATAATTCAACCGCATCACCTCCAGCACTACCATCAAACTTAGGTGGAATTATCTTCTTCATGTCCCTTGACAGTTCAGAAGACACAATCTTCTTATTCCTTTCAATAGATGGTGTAGGTGATTTTTCCTTATCATGATTATGGTTTTCACCATGCCTATGGGAAGAATTTTCTCCCTCTCGGTCATTATCAGGTACTTCCTTTTCTACCCTATCCTTATCTCTTTCTTGTTCAAGATTAGTTAACCTTGCCAAGATTTGGTCAAGCCTAGCCTCTACTCCAGTGGCTCCTTGTCCATCCTCTTGACTTGTACTAAGATTAGTTTGTGTCCTCACATATTTCTTCACCATGCTTATGTGATTGGTTTATACCTAAATGTTTTATCCATGTTAGCCTAATTATGTTATCAATTGTCTTATGGAAAACATAAAAGTAAGCATTCACATGTACACAAGAATTCCATAAAAGATTAAGCACACGCTTCTTTTGATAAACACATAACTTTATTCATTTCATGAGGATTTCAATATCCTTTTGATTACATGGAGCAACTATTCAGATAGTCAAGTGGAGAGTATCCTTCGGATTCACTCTCGAACACATAACTTAGAGGAGTATAACCTATGGACTGAGAAAATTGTTGTTCCCTATCTTTCTATTCATATCTCAACTATTCATACCTATCCCTAAAAGGATAATAACCCTTGGATTTATCATCCAATACATAGTTACAAGAAGTAATATCAATATGGTGTTCATCAACAATCTAGTCTACATTTTTCACAAACATTTTTTCATGAGACCATTTCTCATCTGGGAGTGTCCTTGGTACATATCCTTTGGACTCTTTACTTGAAGAAATTGATATTACTTCTGCGAGTAGTAGAACCCTAGGATCCCTAAAGATGAATGCAGGACTAACATTTTCTTCTGAAGGCATGTCCCTAAAAAGTGGTATTGACTCTATCTTTTCTGATGAGATGGTTGGTAGGTGATTATACATAGCCTCTATCTTCATCTTCATCTTCCTCTTCACATCACTGATTCGAGAAATTTTGTGACTAAAATTTACAGTGTCACTCAACCAAATGGAATTATCGTAGTTGGTTCCTTCTATGGTTCTAACGATGGCTTCTTTTTCCTTCTTGGCCTTGAGGTAGCATTCGTTTGTTATAACTAACTTTTGAGTTGTTAATCTGAGACGCACCATTCTGACACAAGAATTTTTCACAACATTAGATAATGTTGGATGAAAAAATGACGAGCTCATAGGTTCTAGAGTTAAACCTAGTAGCTCTGATACCACATGTGACGTACTAACCCTTCCATAAAGTAAAAAATTCCTAATTTACACTAAATGAGTAAATATACAAGTAATAAAAGCATTGCATTAAAAAAATTCTTTTCTTTTATTGATAATTTCCAAACAAGAAACAAAACATGTTTCAACATGTATTCCTTTTCTTTTCAAATATACATCAATGTAAGAAAGCATATAGATACATACATAGCTCATAGAGCTTTTTGAACAAATAGTAGTAAGAAGGTCCAGGTTCTTTCCTTTCAAATCTTGGTTCTTCTATTGCCTACTATGGAGGAGAAGCATCACTCAGGAGCTTTTCCGCCAACCACAGACTCTTAATGCGGTCCCCCACACATCTATCATTTGATAGATGGCCCTTCCCTTCGACGAAGATATTGGTAGAGTAACCGATAACAACAACCAAATGAGCATAGTGTTGTGTCCTACATAACTAAAACTTGTAATCCCACAATCTCAAACTAGCATGTAATAATGGATCATGGTGAACCGACAATGTAGTCTCAATAGTCACACAATCTTTAGTGGAGTCTCGGACATTTCACTACTTTGGCCAAAATGTTATATTCAGTAAATTACTAAGAGTCGTCTATCACATACACTATTCAGGGCTGATTTGACTTAAGGCTATTTTACACTACGCATAGGTATTGTCCTTGAATGGATAATCTGTCGCCCTAGACTAACCTACAACATTATATTCTACTTGTAATGAATCTAATTAACAAGTACACAAGCTCCCTCCCATACTGGATTAACTATCCTAGGAGTAACACAAGCTTTACTAGTTAATTTAATAACATAGTTGGGTGTACCTCAAGTGACTCGTATTCAATCAAGCCTAGTAAATAATTACTAATACCAACATCATTCTCCTATTATGGAGATCTTACAATCATAGTATAAAACAGCTAGAAGGCTTCAATTCCCTTTTTCAGAAGACAATCATAATTACTTCTATTGCACAAACAAAAAAGACATTTCATGCAATATAGAAAACACAATAATTCCTTGCAAATATTAAAAAATGTAGAAAACCCCATGCCTATTATCGATTATCCAATTAATGATGACAGTGCGTTCTTCTCCAACAATAGTTTAGCTTAATTTAGCTTCTCAACACAACTCTCTCTCTCTTGTTGATAGCACACTACTCTCAAATATTAAGTCAACTCTTCCTCACAAAATCTCACTCTTTTCCCACTTATAAATCAGATGAGAATGACTAGCAAACTCAGATATAATAAATAGCTAAGGACGTATTCTCTTGGTATGATACGCCTCTCTCAAGTGAAATGAGAGAATAGAAATAATAGTCTCTCAAAAATATAGATATGAGAATGATTATGAATGATTGTGAATATCGATCACTCAAGAATGGATAAGAGTAAGAATAATAATAATAATACATTTCAAATGAGTTAGTGCGACTGTTTATAGTGTAGCCAACCTTCAAAAATCCTATAGTTTTTGCATGAAGAATGACACCAATTCCATGCAGCATGATTTAGCACAAAGGTGGCGATGGTAGAAGCTCAAACTTGGCAAAAAGCATAACAGCTCGACTTTCTAATTGATAGCATTCAAAAGACTTTTTCAACCAGCACATAGAGAATTTGAATATTTCTCCACAACTTCCATCTACAAGAAAGTGAAAAGAGGTGGTGCCAAACCCTTCAAGTTGGCGTGATTTCCAAATGATGGGAATAAGCCAATCATAATTCATCAACACATAACTTGAATCAACTATTTTATGGGTTGAGTTGGCTGAAAATTATAATTGTGTTGGACTAAGTCCACGTCTTCTTCATTTCTCAAATCGACCAAGTCAAAGCCAACAAAATTTAGACGTATTGCTACATCTCACTCATGTGTATTTTTGGCTAGTGATATATGTGGCTCTTTACACAGTGTCGTGTATAATCCAAAGTCGACTTCCATAATAATGTCCAATATCGACCTATTTTAGCCATGGATTAATAACGTCAAAAGAAGTATTCATTAAATCAACTTCTTTATTAAATAAGAATAAGTCGAATTCCAAACATATAAAATCAATATGTAAAGTATATATTAATATTATATATATTGTATATATATCATATACATATATATATTTAAATACCTTTTATGCCATCTTATATATATATATATGTTGTATGATATTAGTAGTATGCCGCTTCAAATATATGTAAATATTTTGGCTATATTTTTATATGAATATATATATATATATATATATATATATATATATATATATATCTACTCTGTATATATATATATATATCTATTAAATAAATATATATAAGTAAGCCGGTTAGCATGCATCTATTACATATATAAAAATTAGTGTATGCAAAGTATATATTCAATGGCCATCATATATTGTATATGTCATATATATATATTTAAATACCTTTGTATAAATATATATATATGTGTGTGTGTGTGTATAACTAAATATATATATAATATTTTAATATATATTTATATATGAATATATATATATATATTTATTTATTTATTTATCTATTAAATAAATATATATATCGTAAGCCAGTCAGCATACATCTGATATATATATATGTATGTATGTATGTATGTATGTATGTATATGTATGTATGTATGTATAAATGTGTATACCCCTATGTACACGTATATGTAGGTATACCAATATCGATGCATATGTATGAGCATGTCCATTTGCTAACGTATGTTTGTATCGATATGATATACATATGGATACGTGTATATACTATACATATATATATATATATATATGTTCACATCCAATTCACTTACAACCATTTACATTACCATCATATCAATAGGTGTGTATGTGTGGTATATCTATACATATGCATATGCATGTCGTTAGATCCCACTAACATGCATGTGCATACATATAAACATACTTCCACCTGCATCCCACTTATCCATATGATCGTAATAACACAAGAAAGATCTCATAAACCAAATAGATAAACATCACCCGCAAAAGTATGCAGAAGTAAACAAGACTCCTAATGCAAACATACAAGCTATGGATGACTTACCTATAGCCCACAAACTGACTCAGTTTAATCAATATAATGTGGTGTGTGTATGCTTAGATAGTTTACTTTATCAGTTACCCGACCAAGATTGTCTCCCTAGTGATACTTCCCCTCCACCTGGAGGAATGGAACACATACCTTCATCCACTAACACATGCTCACGGCAGTCAAATGTTCATAACATATATGCAATATACACAAACATCCCCAAAGTTAGAATAATTACAATTCTATAACCTCTTATTCACATTAATGCAGTATTTCACCATGATTAACATCAACTGAAATAACATCAAATGAGACAATCATCAAATTTGAAAACATTCATATTGACAACAAGGTACAAGCATATTTTATTTATCTCCAGAATTCTCATTACAACCATTTTTACCCTGTGCAGTAATAGTAAATAGTAACTATACAATCGAGGTGTAACATACTCCCCCCCTTAAGAATCATTGTCCCCAATGACCTAAGGTATTATTCAAAGCATAACAATCTAACACTACATTATTCAACATTCTCAAAAGCATCAAGAATGTTAGGAAATTTTTGGTGAATTTCCGCATAGTCCTCCCAAGTAGCTGAGTCTTCTACGTACTGGTCCCATTGGACTTTGCACTACAAGACCTCTCTGTTATGCAAGCGTAGCTTACATGTTCCTAGAACCTTGATGGGATCGAGAGTTACTACTCTGGTGTCGCTTACTTGTAAAGCAGTCCAATCAATTACATGATTATCTCCTGGTATATACTTTTTAAGGTAGGACACATGGAAGACATTATGCATTCTGGAAAGAGCTAGTGGCAAAGCGATTCAATAGGCTACTGGATTCACTTCCTCTAGAACCTCAAAGGGTCCAACATAACACGGGGCTAATTTAGAAGACTTTCCAAATTTAATGAAGCTTTTGTGAGGTTTCACTCTCAATAGAACTTTGTCACCTAAGGAAAAATTACGAGGCACTCTCTTAGCATCTACGTAACTTTTTGTCGATTATTGGCTTCTGCTAACCTTTGCTTAATAATCTTAACTTGCTCATCCATTTTAGCCAACATTTTCGGTCCAAGACTTACTCAATCCTCAAATTTATCCCAACTTATAGGAGTTTGACACTTTTGACCATACAAAGCTTCGAAAGGAGCCATCCTAATTGCAGAATGATATGAGTTATTGTAAGCAAATTCGACTAAGGGTAAATAATCTTCCCACCTGTACTGTTGATCTATGCAATACATCCTAAGTAGGTCTTCCAATACTTGGTTTACCCTTTCAGTTCTCCCATTTTTTTCCAGATGATATGTCGAACTAATATTTAATTGAGTCCCTAGTGCAGAAAACAAGGTTTTCCAAAACCTCGAAGTGATTTATGCATCCCTATCTAAAATAATCTTTTCAGGAATCCCATGCAATATAAACACTTCCTGCACAATTTTTCTTGGTATGAAAGGTGCTCCATCAATTAAGTGGCCTGGTATAAAATGTGCTACTTTTGTAAGCTTATCAACTACCACGAGTATGGCATTGTGCTTATTCCTTGACATATGAAATCACATCACTAATCCTATGCTACCAGCTCACAAAGGAAAAGGGAGATAAAGAATGCTCACAATTAGAAAGCTAGTGATGCACCAAAGTTACAAATGTTTATTTCTATTTACAATTTAGCACAATGCATCGATGAAAATAGTCAGGACTTACACTTCTCTCTATTATACCAATTTCCAAGGGTACAGAGATTAGGGTTTGACAAGATATCAAAAGAAAAGAAGGATTCACAACTAGCACCTGCAAATATGGTTAACTCAACATATAGACATAGAAAATGGTAAGAAAGCATTCACACATGAAGGTAAGAGAGATATACACAACATATTCAAAGGAGAGAAGAGGAAAAATTGACAAATTTCATTAATACAAAGGCATAAGCTTATATATAGTTGTAGAATGCATAGAATAGCGATTTCTTCTAGAGAAATTAAGGAATGACCCATTACAATGATCACAAAATTCCCCTTTATATCAGATAGAAACTTTCAAAATGTGCTAAGGAAAATTTTCCAACACTCTTCAAACCTCCACCATTCCCTCGTAATGATGAACTCTTAACACAAATGTAGAAAGATAGAGATCACTCACAAAGTCCATAGTAAAACATGGCAAGAGATGGTCCTCTAATAGAATGTTTATATAGAACATAAATGAAGCATGGGCACCACAATCCTTTCACAAATTTGTACTTAAAGCATTATATGCCATCTTCATATCCTTAGGAACTAAGATTAGATGTTTGACGAGAGTCAAGCTAGGCATTAATGGCATTTATAGCTTGGAAACATGCCTTATGGGAAAATTGCTAAAAATTTAAGCTCGAGCCAAACATTAGATTAATAATTAAAACATTAAATTATTTGCAACCCCGGAAAGTTATATTTTTCAAATTTTGAGTGTTGGAACTATTGTGCATTGCATGATGAATAAGATGATATAAAGAATATTGAAACCACAATCTCGAGCGAAAACTTATGTTGAACATTGGATATCAGGCCTACCACGTGCTTAAAGAAGGGAAGGAGGATACCAAAATCCAAAGATTTGGTGTAAATATTCGAAGAGTGGAAAGGAAGAGATATGTCAAGCATCAGAGATAAGGAGGAAGACTTAAGTCTTATCGCAAAATTGTGATAAAGGATAAGAGGGAGACCCAATCATCAAAGACCGAAGATATGACATTGAGGATCATGGATCAAGGATCAGGAGGAAGATTTAAGACTTGAAACATAAAAATGTGGTTCAGCCCTAAAATTAGTACTCATAACCTAGGGCTAATTCCATCATTTCTATAATTTCATTAGGATGAAAATCAACAAGGTGCATAGATTGACTTTAAACCTCCAAGGAGAGTTAATCAGACCTAGATCTACATATTTTTTGTGTCTCAAGAATGATTTGGAAATTATTTTAAATGATTACACTAATTAGACTATATGACCTAATATGATAAATGTAATTTTTTGAAAGTAAACAGACTGAAACAAAAATTTGTAGGTGGATCTGGAAGTTGTAGACTAATATGTACCTATCACCAAAAGTAGGATATGAGTTTTATAGTAGGACTGGGTCGCCCCTAGGTGAATGGGTCTTTTTAGGGTATCTTTCTCAACTTCTAGGGTCCTCTAGAGTTGGATCTAAGCTTTTGATTTCCAGTTTTCCCACTGTCAGAATATCGTCAGTAAATTTTGTAATTGAGTTTTCATGTCTTGAAAAGGTTGATGAAAACAAATGAAACAATGGAGAATATTTCCTTCAAGATCTCTTCAATTATTTTTAAACCTAAAACTTGCACATTCACAAAGAGGGAAAATGTTGTGCCATATAGGGGTTTACCTTAGTCAAGCCCCATGTAAGTGTTCCCACTTCCACAATGGCAATATATCAATGATAAAGGATAATTGAAAGGAAGGAATGATGAATGAACATAATGTTACAATCCACCACCCTTCAATGGTTTGCTTGAAGTACTAAATTCACACACATCTCTTCAAGGTCTTGGATCTTGCTTGATATATTTTCTTGAGTGCTTGGATGCTTAGAGACTTATAAAAATGTTACCCTTCACAAGAAAATAGTTAATGAACACATAAACTTTGACATGATGTTGGATCTTGAATTACTATAATAATGATTGATAATGTTGCTCTTCGATTGCTCTCGACAATAATATTTGCTCAATTTTGTGCCTTAATGCTAGATAGATTTTGATAGGACTTGTTAAAAATTTTGTGGTTCCATGTCCTTGTCTGATAATTCTAAGTGTTTTGGTAGTCATTTTTTAGTTAGGGTTTGTTAAAACATTGCATTTAAGGGTTCTCCTAAGGTTTAAAACCCTTCTTAAACCCTAACAGTTATGTGCCCTAGCTTTTCTTTCTATTCACTCATTGACCTGCAATAGTCGGTGTCTAATCATGTTATTTACAACTTATACCTTTGAAGGTCATATATTACCAACCCCTTATTCCTAGTTCATCTGATTGCCCAAGCCTTTAAATATTCATAAAAATCCTTTCCACGGGTCTTTGAAATGTTTTATTATAAGCCTAAGTTTAAATTCCTAGGTCTAAAGTTCATTTTATGTTTTATTCTCTCATTAACCTAGTCATAGGCCCTTTTAAGTCATAAACTTGGCCCAATGCTCTAAAATGCCTTAATTTATCTGTTGGTTGGGCCCCATACCACCAAGTGTTCATTTTCTATTGGTTCCACTAGCCCATGGGCTATATTTAATTCATTGAAATATAGCCATGGAACAGCAAGAGGGTGTCACATGTTCTGTCTATGCGAAGGCTCTAGAGCGAGCCTAAGATCTTAGAGCTATAAAGGTGCCATGTGGCACAATTTGGGTTGCTCCCCTCCATTCCACATGGATCCCTTTCAGAAGACTTTTGTTGATCACAGAAATGTGGGATGTTGCCACATGGCGAGGTTTCAACCATCCGATGGAGAAGAGTATGATGTCGATGAATTTGGTTAAGTGTCGATGGCATAAAGAGGAAATTAAATGGTGCACATCTTGAGACACATGGCAAGATCTAACGACTTTCCTCCATTCCACGAGCCTCGATCTGTTGGTCCAGTACATGACCACTGAAACATGGGGAGCTAACACATGGATTTCACCAACATATTCAACAATGATGGGGCCCTCGGCGACTTGTAAAACGATATCCACATTGGCTATTAATGTTTCTCATTTCAGTAAAGCAACAACTAAGTCTCTGTAAGAAGACTATAATCAGGCCCTCAAGAGATATCAATATTTATTAAATGAATACAATAAAGATAAGGTGAAGATAGCTAAATTAGAGTTACAGGCGAAAATATTACAAACACAATAACCACAAATCCAACAAAAACAAACACCTCCACCACCATCTCCCCCACCTCAATCAATGGAAATAGTTGTAGGGCAGTACAGGTTAGTAGTACCAAGTACTTATGTTGTACCACCTCTTACAGCCAATAATGAAAATAGGCACATAGTTTCTAGTGTATTGGGACACTTAATGGAAAAGATTCTAAAGAAGGAAAATAATGTGCATAGAAATTATTCTTTGATCGTGGAAACCATTGATATGTTTGTGATGGATAAGACAGAGGCAATTCCTCTTATGCAAAAATGGGTTCCAAGATTGACTTCATTAATTGGTATGATTAGAGGTTCTACCTATGATCCCAATAAACTAGAGAAAATTGCTCCAACATACCAAATAGTCAAAATTGTAGGAGAATATCAAGGGATGCTAAGCCCCATGGAGGATAGAATGAAGGAATTGATTAAGAAAATTGATTATAGTAATCTAGGCATTCTGCCTAATATTATGGATACATATGGAAAAGTCAAATATTATGAAGATTTGAGAGCACAATTGGAGAATATTATAGCTTCAATGGCCTCTGTGATATGTGAAAAGGATTCAATTGATATTGAATTTATGAAAATATTCTTGGATAAAATATGGGATACTAACAAGTTTCTTGAAGACTTTGATAAAGAAGTTAATTCAGTAGTCAGGAAATATGGCACATATAGGAGTAAGTTGGATGAATTTCGAGCATTCAAATAACCTACAGAGGAAGAATATGTTGCATGGGACAATAAATATAATCAACTTCTTGAATTGTGACTTCTTAGATGATGCGGATCAACTCCTTTTGTCCTCTATATACAATCAACGCCAACAGGGTCATATAACAGCTCAAACAAGAGTTTTGTCTTCTTGTGGACCAATATTTTTGTCTTATCTTCAAAGTCATCTTCCCCGAGCCTTCACCAGAAAATGATGAAAGAAAGAAGTAGAAAATCAAGTACAACTACCTGTGAGATGGGGTTAGAGAATTCCTAGCCTAGAATAAGTGACAACCAACACTTCTAAGCTATAAACCACATCCAAACAAGAGAAAACAAATAATGGAGAGAATCAAAAATGCAAAACATAAAAGAAAGCACTCCCCATCATGGTTGTTTCCTTCTCTTTCTCTCTTATTTATTCTTATGCAACTTTTCCCTCAGATTTGTTGGAATACTTGTGCAAAACCTGCAAATGGTAAGCAAGAAAGTTGGAGAAAATTAGCTGTTAAGTTGAAAGTGAGAGAGGAAGGTTGCTTTTATAAACAACCATTTGAATGGATGGTCTAGATTAATCCTCTAGAAGGATTCCAAGATTGATGGTGGAGGATGCATGAGAGGGAGGTTACAAAATGGATGGTCAAGATTAAACTTCTAGAAAGATGCCAAGATCAATGATCCAGGATTAATGCACCAAGAATATGCTATTCTTGGAGGAATCATGATAGATAGACATGCAGGCTATGACAAACATGCAAGCTATGACAAACATGTAGATCATGACAGACATGCAAGCTATGACATGAAATAATGACAGGGCATCTTTGACTAGGTGGTGCATAAATAATTTATTTTAAATTAATTATCCAAAAATGGAGAAAGTGGAGGAAATGGACAAATGGCAAATAAATAATTCATTCAAATTATTTATTTGGAGAAAATGAAAAGAGGAGCATTTAATTAAATTTATCAATTTAATTAAATGGAGAGATGAAAATTAGACCTTAAATAATTAATTTAGATTAATTATTTAATAGGGGAGGTGACATGGGATAGTTAAATAATTTTAATAATTATTTAACTATAGAAGAATTAAAGGACCATGAATAGATAAATAATTAATGGTAATTATTTAACTATAGATGCAAGGTGACAAAATAATTAAATAAATAATAATTTATTTAACTATTGAAGAAGAGGGAGAAATTAGTGACACAATTAGTTTATTTAATCAATCAGGATAGAATAAAGATTAGAAAGTGAATTAATTAAATAAAAAATAATAATAATAATTAATAGAGGAATATGATCAAACATAATTGAATAATTACAATTATTCAATTATCGAAGGATGACGACCAAGAAAAATGATGCTCGCAAACTTAGGAAATTTTTGAGTGTCTACATTTTTCCCCTCTTTGACATAATGCAGTTCATCACGTTGTGCCAAAGAAATTTAATTTTGAAATATGCCCCTAGTGAAAGCAGGGTGAGGAAAGATGACCAGGAGGGTTGTGGTATGCCCCCTCAAGAGGACAGGTGGGTTCGAAGTACATGAATTTTCTCTCGAAATGGATGATAAGACTAGAGGATGAAGGATAGAAAAAATGTTAGCATGGAAGGGAATGGATGTTAGCGTGAAAGAGAAAGGAGGATGAAGATGGAAAGTTAGACAAGAAATTATAAGGGAACCAACTTTCATGCTTACATTTTTATATTTATCATCATTGGGCATCAAAATATTGCAAATGGTCCACAAAAACTATGGTTTGTCATAGACCAAGGTGTGCAAGGTGACCATTTGGGAGAGACAAGCAGTCAAAAAGAAAAGGAATGCCCCAACTCATACTAAGGACCCAATTGTCCCAGGCTTTTTGCCAAGACAAACCACAGACAAAAAATAAAGAAAAGAGGCCATGATCCATCATCGTCCCTCTAAATCCGTTGATAGGACATCCTCGAGGAGACTCGTAACATGACCCAAAATCAATCAAAAAGATAAGACAA